>JAFEMH010003052.1:0-293034 GCA_022495995.1 Adenophora triphylla var. japonica | reverse complement strand
TACCCTCAAGAGGAAGTTCTCCACTGCAAAAAAATTCAACCTTGAAATAGGATTTGGGGTCTTATTTCAAAGAAAAAGATAAGATTTTAAGCAATTATCACCATGTAAAAATTATAGACAGAAGATAAAAAAATAATAATTTTTAAGATAATAATTTTTCATAATGTTTCTGCAGTTTCTCGAATCATGTGATACCATTCACACCATTGTAGGAAGCTATTTTTGGCATTCAGCAACTGAAGGAAATTAAACAACAGAAATTCACCAACATATAACAGATGTTAGGGGCCTGTAATCCTACCTGTCAAATGAAAGGTGATAAGCAATGAACGAAGATGCTGAGCCATGTGGGACATTAAGTCATATTATCAGGTACAACTTTGAAAACTAAACTCGTAAATAGTTCTCTAATAAAACCACATGAACTAAACAAGTAGATGTATTAAAACATCTCACAGAATTGAAAACTTCTCCATAACTGACAAAACAAAAGATAGAATCATGACTACTGATCACTTGAGTGCGTCATAGTTCCCTCATAGTCCCTTTTTCAGCATGATTATGGAGGAGAAAAGAGAGAAGCGGGGAGGGGGGAAGTAACGTAAAATAAATGCACCAGTAAGGTTCAGTGCTGAGAAGACATTTGGCTAGCTCATTTTTCTTTGAAATAAGATTACGATTATATACTTGCAGAAAAGCAAAAAAATCGCATAAAATTTCAAGGCTTGAGTAAAACTACAAAAAGAGTAATATTCAAGAGCAACTAAAATGAAAATACCCCCTACCCAACATTCTTCAGAAGTTGCTTTATGTAGTCTTTCCACATATCATGCATTGGCTTAAATATCTCAAAGCTGTGACCGAAAACCAAAATAAATTTAGTCCAGAAACTTGCTGAATCTGGTCCTACTAAATTGTAGGGGACTACATAATATATCTAGAGCTTTATTAAAACATGAGACAAATGGAAAAAATAAAATCTGATTTGCCAAAACCCTAGCTCACGTATTGGGAGAGGACCAACCTGTATCAGCTCAGACCATGTTGTAGTGTTCAGAGATTCTCCTCCTATTTCACTGAAGTTTCAGGACTATAACCATCCTGCAATACAAATAAAATTTCAATATAACCAGTAACTACAGAATCAGAACTATGTGTCTGATAAAGATTACTACCTCCGTCCCACCTCAATTGATCCACTTTCCTTTTTGGGACGTCCCACCTCAATTGATCCATTCCTTAAATGGAAAGTTTTTCATATATTTTTACCCTTATCATCTCCATATATTTACAAAAAAACCATTCATTATACCCACTTTAACTTACTATTCCTCCCACTCATTCTCTCTCCTATTAAATATTTTTAACTTTTACATTCTCTCTCCTATTCCCTACCACACATTTAACTTTTACATTATCTCTCCTCTAATTTCTACCCACTTTAATAATTTTTCTTAAAAACTCGTGTCTCACACCTCAATGGACCAATTGAGGTGGGACGGAGGGAGCTATTAAATATACCTCAAGAAATTCATGAAATATCTCTAAATAAGTTACGCTGGTTGTTAAGGTCTTTCTTGACCAGTAACCCTTTCCACCTGCCTCACTGAAAGGTTTCTCATTTGACCTGATGATTTTTGTTTTCAATCCTTGTATTTGTGAGAATTCCCTTGAAATGTTGCCACCTTCAAGAGTGGAGGCATCACTTGATCCGCTTTGGATAAATCGGAGAACTTCTCCAAATGATTTCCCATTTCAAATATTAAAGCAAGTGCTTCGCCAGCTTTATAGCAACTGCATCAAATCTGTCATCCTTATCCAGTAGAGTTGACAAATAAGAAGTAGACCTGCACACAAGATTGTTCTCCCCTTTTAGCTTTCCACTGCACAAAATAATCTACCTCCTACATGCTGCCTAAGGGCTACATGTTTTATACCTCAAAGTGAATGGCATTCTGATAGTTGAATTTGGTTCCCACACACACACACAAAAAAAAAAAAAAAAAAAGAGGGGAAGAAGGACACTTAATCCATGGTAGTGAGCAGAAAGGACCATGCAGCGATCACTCCGTTATTATTGCCGAATATGGTTTTGAGGCAACAACCTTGTAGAGAAGACAACTTTTAGATAAGTTATGGCATATTCCATAAAAGGCAAGAGTGAAGCACAAAACACCCAAAACACGCAAAACGGAGACAAATACAGAAAGCCCACGGTGGTTAATACTTCATAGAGAAACATACTTTGTTATATGCAAGTATTATACTCCATATCAAGTGAAAGATTTGGAAGAGTTGGTCAATACATGCATTGGCTCCCAGTTTCGGAATGAACCATTTGCCACATTATCTACATGGATTTTTCAGTTTCCTGCTGGCTCAATTCCACGCAGTTCAGAGAAGTGATAATAGCCAAGCAGAATCCAGCAGCTAGTCATTGTGCATAAGAAACCAGATTAGTGCCCATTACATATGCTTGTGTGATCAAATAGGAAGTGAGTATCAAGGAACATATCAAGCATACCGATGAAACCATCGAATGTTTGGAACGGGCAAATGTGAGAGCCTTCTCTATAATGGGAGAAATTGACCCCTCCAATATTTCTTGAGCTTACTCACCAGGACCAGTGAGTCAGAGCAGCAAATCCTATCCAGGGAATGAGACAACATTTTAAAAATGCTCCAAAAATAATAAGACAAACATATCAAAGGCTTATTACTATGAATAATTCGTGTTTTAAATGATAAACTCCAACATTTTTGTGTTCGTCAAACCATGATAAGTAAACCAATTTCCGAATCCGGCTTTCCCACTTTATATTCTTTTCAGATTCTTCATTTCCTTCCTCGGATTCAAGTCACACAACCACACACTCATAGAGAGAGAGAGAGAGAGAGAGAGCAAAACATACTTGTTCCCAAAGCTTGAAATTCTGGGTCCTTTCTGACAAAAGTAAATTCCTCATTTCATTCGGATTCAAGTTTTTCTGTTTTAATGTTGTTTTCTTTGATGGAAGTTTGTCCTCAGTAAGTTTTAGCTTGACAAAGGGTCTGAAGCACCCAAAGTATCCTTCTTATTAAGCTTCATTGCCCTCTACAACCATAATAGTGAGTATCCCAACAGGCCTCTTGATGGCCCTGCAAATTGAAAAAAAAACAAAATAGTTAGTTCCCTTATTGTCACAACAATAGAATAATAAAAAGAAAGAGCCAAGACTTTGAGTCTTTGTAGAATCCATTATTGGCACCTCGTCCAAATACGACCACATAGTTTCGATAAATTTTTTAACCAATCGACATGCAAGATAGAGGAACCTTTAAAAAGAATAAGAAACGGGCTATGAAAGAGAGTCTTATGTCAAGTGTGAACATACCCGGTCTGTAGGACTCTTGCTGCCCCTTTCAGCGCAATCTCTCTCTCTCTCTCAATTCACAAAAGCCTGATATACCCTCACCCATACAACAAAAACCAAAAAGGGAAGGTAAAAAAGCCAAGACAACATCAAGTAAATATAACTGTACGTAATTCAAAGCTTTCAGTTTTATCTATGAATTAAGGGCTTATTTGGTAGCAATATAAGGATAAGAAAGATTATATACCCTCATATGTTATTATCTTTATTCTCTTGTCATAAAACATACATGACAGTTGTATTCAAGTGTCACTTTATGATTCACAACTTCATCCAAACTTGCTATGGATGCATTTGCAATAAGTTTTTAATCTTTTTACAGCATTTACTGGCAGAGTGGGGATTAAATATGTGTAGTCAGTCAGTATATTTTGCTCCAATGGGTATGAGTATCAATTGTTCAAGAAGCTTTCAAAGTACATATACATATATATCCAGCAGATGAAAGAAGTAGCAAAGAGTAACAAGCAAACTTGACAAAAAAAAACTACACAGGATTCCCTATAAGTCTTCAGCATGTTTTCCTAGGTAGGCTAAACAGTCCACCAAAACAAAAACTAGAAACATTTGAGATATGCCAGCTATTTTAAATTTGGAACTGCTGTGAATTATATCTGGTCAGAAAGCTCTAGAATCTTAGTCAACGACAAGAGTACCCCAATCGAACACTGAATACTTTGGGAAATGTCAGCATAAATACATTTTAGAGAATATTTCATTTTATAGGGAAGACGAACAAAATGCTAACCTTTGATTTTGAACCTTTGTGTTTCATTTTATCAGCTCTAAATTGACGAGTGGGCGCTATGAACAGAGAATGCAATATTGAACGGAGACGCGTTCGACGCTGTAAATTGACGAGTGGGCGTTGGAAATTCAACGGCGAGAGCGAGGGCGAGGGCGATGGAGGGAGACGGCGACGGCGAGAGAGGGCGAGGGCGACGACGGCGTTTGATGTTTGGTTTGAACTGGATCTGGGCGATGAGGGCGAGTGGCGATGGGGACGGCGGTGAGGTTTGGGTCTTCGGAGTGTTGGGGGGAGGGAGAGTAGAGGTGGTAGAGTGGGAGTGGGAGTGGGAATTGAGGAAGGAGGTGAGTTCGGGGTGGGAGATGGAAGAGAAGTGGGAGCCGTAGTCGTTGAAAGGGTATAAGAAACCCTAGAAAATGAAACGCCAAGGCCAAGGGAGTGAGGGACGACGTCGTTTGCTTATGGGCGCTGGAAAAAAAAAAAAAAAGGGAAAGTAAATTCTTTAGCCCGCCTTAAAAAAAAAAAAAAAAGTGAATTATTTCGGCGTTGCATTAGTAATTTAGGCTGTTACATTAGAAAAATCTAATGTAACGCCAAAAAATCTAATGTAACGCTGAGTTAAAGTCGTTGCATTAATCAAAATGTGCCGTTACATTAGCTCTGTCGTTGCAGTAGACTCGTTACCTTAGCTCGGGCGTTGCGTTAGATGCGTTACATTAGTTTTGCGTTGCATTAAATGCGTTACATTAGCTCCGAAATGTAGTAGTGAGAATGTAGAAAAATTAAAATAAAATAAACGAGATAGCCGTATACGATTTTCACAAGATCGGGACACATAAACCCCAAAAACATTAAATAGTGGCACATACTTGTAACTCAATTTTCATTTGTATTTTTGAGGAAAGTCATAGAGATGAAAAACACTTTAAATGTCATTTTGAATGTAGAAAAAAATTAAAAAAATAAACAGAGGTAGCCGTATATCATTTTCACAAGATCGGGACACATAAAACCCTTAAAACCCTAAATAATGGCACATATTTGTAACTCAATTTCCATTTGGATTTTGAGTAAAGTCATAGAGATGAAAAACACTTTAAATGTCATTTAGAATGTAGAAAAGAATTTAAAAAAAATGAACGAGGTAGCCGTATACCATTTTCACAAGATCGGGACACATTCCTTAAAATTCTAAATAATGGCACATATTTGTAACTCAATTTCCATTTGGATTTTGAGAAAAGTCATAGAGATGAAAATACTTTAAATGTCATTTAGAATGTAGAAAAAATTTAAAAAATAAACGAGGTAGCCGTATACCATTTTCACAAGATCGGGACACATAAAACCCTGTAAAACCCTAAATAATGGCACATACTTGTAACTCAATTTCCATTTGGATTTTGAGGAAAGTCATAGAGATGAAAAACACTTTAAATGTCAATTTGAATGTACAAAAAAATTAAAAAAAAAATAAACGAGGTAGCCGTATACTATTTTCACAAGATCGGGACACATTCCTTAAAACCCTAAATAATGGCACATATTTGTAACTCAATTTCCATTTGGATTTTGAGGAAAGTCATAGAGATGAAAAACACTTTAAATGTCAATTAGAATGTAGAAAAAAAATAGAAAAAAAATAAAAAAAAAATAAACGAGGTAGCCTTATACCATTTTCACAAGATCGGGACACATAAAACCCTAAAAACCCTAAATAATGGCATATATTTGTAACTAAATTTCCATTTGGATTTTGAGGAAAGTCATAGAGATGAAAAACACTTTAAATGTCATTTAGAATGTATAAAAAAATAAAAAAAAAATGAGGTAGCCGTATACCATTTCACAAGATCGGACACATTCCTTAAAACCCTAAATAATGGCACATATTTGTAACTCAATTTCCATTTGGATTTTGAGGAAAGTCATAGAGATGAAAAACACTTTAAATGTCATTTAGAATGTAGAAAAAATTTAAAAAAAAATAAACGAGGTATCCGTATACCATTTTCACAAGATCGGGACACATAAAACCCTAAATAATGGCACATATTGAACTCAATTTCCATTTGGATTTTGAGGAAAGTCATAGATATGAAAAACACTTTAAATGTCATTTAGAATGTAGAAAAAAAATTAAAAAAATAAGAGAGGTAGGCGTATACCATTTTCACAAGATCGGACACATTCCTTAAAATCCTAAATAATGACACATATTTGTAACTCAATTTCCATTTGGATTTTGAGGAAAGTCATAGAGATGAAAAACACTTTAAATGTTATTTATAATGTAGAAAAAATTAAAAAAAAAATAAACGAGGTAGCCGTATACCATTTTCACAAGATCGGGACACATAAAACCCTAAAAATCCTAAATAATGGCACATATTTGTAACTCGATTTCCATTTGGATTTTGAGGAAAGTCATAGAGATGAAAAACACTTTAAATGTCATTTAGAATGTATAAAAAATTAAAGAAAAATAAACGAGGTAGCCGTATACTATTTTCACAAGATCTGGACATATTCCTTAAAACCATAAATAATGGCACATATTTGTAACTCAATTTCCATTTGGATTTGGAGGAAACTAATAGAGATGAAAAATACTTTAAATGTCATTTAGAATGTAGAAAAAAATTAAAAAAAAATAAACGAGATAGGCGTATACCATTTTCACAAGATCGGGACACATTCCTTAAAATCCTAAGTAATGGCACATATTTGTAACTCAATTTCCATTTGGATTTTGAGGAAAGTAATAGAGATGAAAAACACTTTAAATGTCATTTAGAATGTAGATAAAAATTAAAAAAAAAATAAACGAGGTAGCCGTATATCATTTTCACAAGATCGGGACACATAAAATCCTAAAACCCTAAATAATGGCACATATTTGTATCTCAATTTCCATTTGGATTTTGAGGAAACGTCATAGAGATTAAAAACACTTTAAATGTCATTTAGAATGTAGAAAAAAATTAAAAAAAAATAAACGAGGTAGCCGTATACCATTTTCACAAGATCGGGACACATAAAATCCTAAAACCCTAAATAATGGCACATACTTGTAATTCAATTTCCATTTGGATTTTGAGGAAAGTCATAGAGATGAAAAACACTTTAAATGTCATTTAGAATGTAGAAAAGAATAAAAAAAAATAAACGAGGTAGCCGTATATCATTTTCACAAGATCGGGACACATTCCTTAAAACCCTAAATAATGGCACATATTTGTAACTCAATTTCCATTTGGATTTTGAGGAAAGTCATAGAGATGAAAAACACTTTAAATGTCATTTAGAATGTAGAAAAAATAATAAAAAAAAAAAAACGAGGTAGCCGTATACCATTTTCACAAGATCGGGACACATAAAATCCTAAAAACCCTAAATAATGGCACATATTTGTAACTCAATTTCCATTTGGATTTTGAGGAAAGTCATAGAGATGAAAAACACTTTAAATGTCATTTAGAATGTAGAAATTTTTTTTAAAAAAATAAACGAGGTAGCCGTATACCATTTTCACAAGATCGGGACACATAAAACACTAAAAACTCTAAATAATGGCATATATTTGTAACTCAATTTCCATTTGGATTTTGAGGAAAGTCATAGAGATGAAAAACACTTTAAATTTCATTTAGAATGTACAAAAAAACTTAAAAAAAATAAACGAGATAGCCATATACCATTTTCACAAGATCGGGACACATTCCTTAAAACCCTAAATAATGGCATATATTTGTAACTCAATTTCCATTTGGATTTTGAGGAAAGTCATAGAGATGAAAAACACTTTAAATGTCATTTAGAATGTATAAAAAAATTAAAAAAAAAAAAAAAACGAGGTAGCCATTTATAATTTATACATCTCGTGTATAAATGCACGAAATGTAAACTTTTATCTCGTGTGAATATACACGAGAGGTTTAACAGTTAAACCCTTCAAAACGACCTGCGTTGAATTTGACGTTTAAAATTCCTTAAAACACAGCCGTCTGAACAGAAACCATTATTATTCAAAAATCAATTTCTAAGTTCTTAGCATGGATTCCTCACAAAATTCTCCCCAACATTCTCCAAGTTTCAATGATCATAGCATGGATTCTTATGAGTGTATTAACCTTGATACGATAGAATTTGTCCTTGATGAAGAAGAAGGAATCTCACCAAATTCTCCTCCACATCAACATTCTCCAAGTTTCAATGATCCAAGCTTCTATGAAGTAAGTTATTAATGTTTTGTTTTGTATTGTTATCAAAAACAAAATTAAAATTCCATCTTGAATTAAAAATCCCATATTGAAATAAAAATCCCATCTTGAATTAAAAATCCAATCTTGACATACACATGAGATTTATTTATACAATCTTCAAATACACATGAGAATAACAATGCAATATCAGAGCAAATTCCAGTTTTCAAATCTGTTTTTGCATATTGGACGGAGATAATTTCGTGTACATTTACACGACATATTATCATAAATCTCGTGTAAACTAACACGAGATGAAATGAACTTTGTCGTGTATTTATACACGAAATGTATACTTACTGGAGCTTTGAAACTGACTGGTACTGTATTTTGCAGGGTCCATTTCCGGATATCAGTGATGAATTCACGACATCAGAATTATTTCCAAATAGGGATGCGCTTCTTGCACATGTATGGGAAATCGCGAGGCGTCGAAATATACACCTTGTTATAGAGCACTCGAAGAATAGAAGTGGAAATAAACTAGCTTATGCGATGATAATATGTCATTTTGGTGGATATCACAGGCCCGGAAGATCTAAGAATATAAAGAAGAGTAGTAGCAAGAAGAGAGAGTGCAGTTTTAAACTACATGCCAAAGAAAGGAGGGATGATGGGTTATGGGGTTATGTTGTAAGGAATGGTATACATAATCATGGCTTTCCTTTGTATCCGGAAGGTTTTCCTCTCGGGAAATTGACACGTGGCGAATATGACGTTGTGTGTAGCGCAAGTGAATGTTCATTGCGTCCAAATGACATAGTTGCAATGTTAAAGATGTACGATGAGAAGAACGTGACCACTCCGATGCACGTCCGCAATGCCATCACAAAATATAGAGAAAAAGAACGACAAGGAAGGACCCCGCTACAACAATTCCTTAAATTACTCGAAGATCATGAATATACATACTACACGAGGGAAGACACTGAGAGTGGCATGATCGACGATATATTCTTCTCTCACCCATTAGCAATGAAGATGCTAAAATGTTTTCCATATGTTGTATAAGGTGATCGCACTTACAACACCAATCAAGCTATGGACTCGTACTTCTTGCAGCTTTGTAGGATTTACTTCCACCGGGCATAATTTCACAATAGCGTATGCGTTCCTCAAGTATCGAGTGCGGATGATTACAAATGGGCATTGGACAATTTTGCACAACCCGTTTACACCTCCCCGCCTGCCAAGCAGCTTTTGTCACCGATCGTGAATTGGGTTTTATCGCCGCTCCGTACAGCTTTTTCCCGACACCGCACACTTCTTGTGTCTGAGGCATATCGAAGTCAATGTTAGAAGGCATGGGTTGAGTCAGCAGGAGTGCAGCGAGGATTTATTTATTTACTTATTTACTTATTTATTGATTTTCTTTGTTTATAATATATATAATTGCTTAAATTACAGTGTAGCGAGGATTTGGCGAAGCATTCATGAGGAGTTTCAATTTTGCAATCTCACCTCTCTACCTCCGGCGAATGGGACGAACGTTGGCAAGGGCTTTGTGACCGTTTCGCATCTTATCCCGTATTATTGGATTACCTCCGCGATACATGGATTACTCCATACTCTCGTAATATTCTCGTCCACGCACACGGATGTGTTACCACACTTTGGGACCCATACCACAAACAGGATCGAGGGTGAGCATAACAGGTTGAATAAGGCATTGGGGAGTGCTTCTTCTACTTTTGACACAATCTTCAAAAAGGCTCATAAGATCTTAGATATCCAACTAAAAAATATCAAACGGGGTATGAATAGATCAAAGACCGTAACTCCAATTGATTTGAGGACCCGTAATCGTATCACAACATATTGACTAAAGTGTCAACGGAAGCCTTGCGCATTATCGAGACAAGAGCGGGGTCGACTTCGAAAATCAAGCGGGGTCGTAATGGGGTAATGTCATCACCGAGGCCGCTCGCGGGTGTTACTACAGCGAACACACGAACTTCCATGTAGTCACGAGATTGCACGGATAGAGGACCTGGGGGACGGATTGAGCCGGCCACGATTCATGATTTTTGGAAGAAGTTGGACATTGAAGTAGACAACCCTCCATCTCGAGCCTTCAATAAATAAAGACAATTTTCAAGCTATGTTGAATAAATTTGAGAAAGCACTTGAACCGGTAAGGAGAAAGTTATTCAAAACAATGGAAGAAGGGCTAAATCACCATACAAGAGATGCTTACGAGCCAGATCATATTTCAAAGGCGAATAAACCCCGGACCGGAAGTTCCAGAGAACCGTCAGATTGGGAGCATACTAACAACTTTTTTCGAGTCCCCGCTACACCATCCTCGACTAGCAAAGGGGTATAGATCTTCATTCATTTGTGGCTCACACTGTTGATTACGTTCTTGATGTATTTGATTTGCATGTTGATAGTATGAATGCTTCTCACTCTTTTCTTTGCCCTATTTCAGGTTTAGATCTGCATTCATTGCATCAACCAAAGCGAGTTCGGAGTCCACGCACAAACGAAAATCAGCTTCAAAACCCACACCATCTACCCCTGCTAGTACTCCTACGTCTCATCCACCACTAGCTGCTTTCGGTCGTGGGGAGAGGACGGGGTCGAGGGCGAGGTCGAGGATGAGGACGGGATCGTGGTCGTGGTCGTGGAGAGGGAAATGGACAAACCCCAATCACACTAGTATATACAAATTTCTACATGTATTCGACGTCTTTTCCACCTTTCATTATCCCATTTATTGGAGGCATCACAGATGTGGCATCCGATGGATATTGTGGCTATAGAGTCGTAGCAAAGCACGTATATACTGGAGATGAGGAGATGTGGGCTCGAGTGCGCTCGCATCGTTACAATGAGGTGCATGCTCGCCAAGACCTTTATCAAAGAGTTCTAACTTGGATAAATGTAAAGGAACTCTTACGTAGGATTGCTTACTATGTCCGGCCGACGCCGGACAATACTTATTGGATGGACCTCCCAGATCTTGGGCACATCATTGCCACGAGGTATAATGTGGCGTTCATTTCGTACTCGGCTAGCGGCGGCAGCTTATGCCTTCCAGTGATTGTACCAGCAGGAGTAGGACCACCGATAAACACAGTTGTGGTGGGACAAGTGACAAACCATTTTATATTGGTATGATACTTAACTGTCTCATCTATATTTGTAATATTTAAGTGTCTTACTTAAATTCGTTGTATTTAACTGTTATTACTTTTGCAGTTGCACATGTCAGGCAATGATTACCCAATTCCACCACCACCGAACACTTGGAGGGAACACTGTGATCCAAGCGCAAGTCAACTGATCCTCCGATACCGAGATAGGATAGCAGCATTTAATGAACTCTATGATCAGGATAACCATACAAGAAGAGAAAGATTACGTAGGGGATAGTATATGTGTAATGGTTTTTGAATTATAAAGTTTGTATGAATGTTTGGATGTTTGAATTATATGCTTATCCTTGTTAACACTTTTATTTCGTATACAATTTTTCATCAGTATGACTTTGGTGCTGTTGTTGTTGCTGATGTGTCTCGTATGGATCCACACGAGACACATCTCGTGTGGATCCACACGAGACACATCTCGTGTAGATCCACACGAGATTTGATGGATGTGTTTTTACACACCCATTTTATATACTTTCTCACTTACTTTGAGTAAGCTTGAGAAATGTCTGTTGGGGTGGGCGACCGCCCAGGGATAGGTGGGCGACCGCCCAAGCTGAAGTGCACCAAAGCCATGAAGCCGCTGCTGTATATCTCGTGTGGATCCACACGAGACACATCTCGTGTGTATCTACACGAGACACATCTCGTGTGGATCCACACGAGATGTGTCTCGTGTGGATCCATACGAGACACATCAAGAACAACAAAGAACACCAAATAAACAACTAATAACAACACAATCGACACAACAAAGAACAACAATACAATCGACACAACAACAACACCAAATAAACAACAAAGAACAAATCCATAACTCCATAATCGCACTACAAATCCATAACTCCATAAACAACAACAATACAATCAGACACAACAACAACTAATACATATCCATTTCCTACTGACTAGCTATGACGACCTAAAATCTCGTGTGCCCGTCTAAGACTAGCTATGACGTCATCGGGGAGCCTCGCATCTGTCAGTAATGGAAGTATGATATCTCGCAACCTCTGCCGCAACCCCAGCCGCGGTGGAACATCAACCGGGGCGGGGAGGTGGAATGTCAACGGGAGGATCGTGTATCGATTAGATATCCGAACATGACTCCTAGCCGAAACCACTCCATATAATCTCCAAATACGGAGAAGATGCAGACTCTAGTGGTGGCCCCCAACGGGGAACGGGGCGAACTCCTCCATGTCGTCCTCCACCCACGACTCCCAAACATGATCTCCGTCACCATACTCCTCTCCGTACCCCTTCCGACCCTTTCGACAAAAATGCATCTCACGGGAGCCACTCTGGGGCCGTCCTGGGGATCTTCTATTGGTACCCGAACTGCCTAGTAACACGATCAGGCATGTACGCCTCAGTGATGTCACAAAAGCGTATAACCCCCCTGAAGTGTGAAACCGGCAGAATCGCGTCCGCTCCGGTACCATAAGGAGTCCAAACAACCTGTGAGTAGACTTTGTTAGGCAAAGTCTACATAATAACGGAGGGAGTGTAACAATTTAAAACAGTTTTAATATGAATAACTCACCCTGTCAACATGCATCCTGTCAAGAGTGCGGCGATACCGCACTAGATGATCTAATCCTCCCACCAGTATCGGCACGTGACCATCTACGGGCTCTGGATGCCCTCGCCGCGCCAAGGGTCAGAAAGTCGCCAGAAATCCGGGAAGTACTCGTATATCCACCCCTGAGATGTATGTAAAAAAGTATTAAATACTAATCAAATGCAACATGTAATTACAGAGGGGGGGAGTCGACAGACTAAAAAGAAAGTGAATAGAGTAAGATGTACCTCTAGCAGTGTCGCACAACCACCCATCTGCTTGCATCCAGATCTGGACGCCTTCCCCAACTCTCGGTATAAATATGCCAATGTAGCTGATCCCCAGGAGAGAGTGGGGAGTCTCTCAAGATCCATGCATAGAGAAAGGTAGGCTGCGGGCACCTTATCCTGACTCTTGTCCACGAACATCGTGGAACCCAAGAGGTGCAGGATATACGCAGAAGCACGCTGGGCATCAGTCATGCGGCATATACGGGAAGAAAATAGACGTCGGACATCCTTTAATAAGTACCCAGTGCCGCCCAAAACGAGGTGTCTAGTGATGCCGGATAGGTCAGGCACTGGAACCGGATACCGAACAGGTGCACCTACACAGCTGATACCTGCAAATTGAAGATGAAATAACACATTTTAGTACAAGAGATGAATGTAGATAGTTAATATAGTCTTGAAATTGATAATATATAAAAATATACCCAGGATATGAAAGACGTCGTGTAACGTAATGGTCATCTCCCCCCACGGCATGTGGAACGAGTTAGTCTCAAGAGACCACCGTTCCAAAAATGCCGTCAGCACCGCATGATTAGGTCTCTGAATGGTGGCATCGTGCAGCTGCTGGATGCCCGATGCATCAACGAGGGTCAGGCATGCTCTATCAGTAGTATCCAGATCATCACGCTTGAACCTGTTTATTACAAACAAAAAATATAATCAATACTCGAGATCGAGAAAAGTATGGGATGATAATTAATGGAATATTTAGAGTGTGTGCCAAACAACTTCAAGATTTTAATAAATTCACATAAATGATTATCTTACTTTTGCAGATGCAGCAGTCTCGTATGGAAAGTCACCACTGACTCACTAGTGGCGTCCCTCCAAATCTCTCGGGCTGCGTGGATCACCAAACCCGTATATAAGTGAAACATTCTCTGGGCCGCCACCTGGGTCACTCTGAATCTGCCATGATGGTGGATCCTCCTCACCCGCACCCTGCCTCCTCCGTCCCTGCCCTCTAGCCACATCCTGACCCCTCCCCCTCCCATGACTCAAAGGTCTAACATCACGTATCTCCTCCTCCTCCTCCTCCTCCTCATCATCATCATCCCTCCCCTCCTCCTCATCATCATCATCCCTACCCTCCTGCTCCGCCTCCTCATCCTCCTCACCACTATCATCAGAATCAGAAGATCCCTCATCATCTCCTACATCCTTCTCGTCACTATCATCAGAATCAGAATCAGAAGATCCCTCATCATCTCCTACATCCTCCTCACCACTATCATGCTCAAACCCAGTATCAGGCTGCTCAGGCTGCTCAGTCCTATCATGATCATCTCCTACATCCTCCTCAATCCCATGCTCAAACCCAGTATCAGGCTGCTCAGGCTGCTCACGATGCTCACGCACGATAGTCCTATCATGTATCTTTTTGCTGCGTTTATCTACCTTAGCTGCCGTCTCGACCTTCCTCTTTCTATTGGACGCGGTCATACGTTCACGTGCCTACAAAAAAACAAATAAGAGACAATAAATTAGCTATTTAGCATTTATAACTGAATATGAACGATGTAAAGAAAAAGAGTGGACACTGGGCACATCTCGTGTGAACTCACACGACATGCTTTTCGTCTGAACTCACACGATTTCAGCCATTAAAATAACCTTAAACCCAGTTCATGAAAGACGTCGAAATCAATTGAAGCAATAAAAAACATGTGCCATTAGACATTGGGAATTTAAGGAATGTAAAATTAGGTTAAAATTAGGTTCAAATCGGATTACCTTCTTTACAGGCACGGTGGTAGAAGCGGAGGCGGAGGCGGCGGCGAATGCAGTGGTGGTAGCGGCGGCGGAAGTTCTGGCAGGGACGACCGGAATTTTGACTCGAGCCATGGGAATGGTGTCTTTTCTTCGTTCCTCGTACGCACTGAGAGAGAGAGAGAGAGAGAGAGAGAGAGAGAGAGAGAGAGAGAGAGAGAGAGAGAGAGAGAGAGAGAGAGAGAGAGAGAGAGAGAGAGAGAGCTCGAGCTCGTTTGAATTTGAAATGAATTTTTTTTTTTATATATATAAATGGGTATTTTGGTAAAAGCGTTGGTTCCCTGTATTTTTGAAGCCGTGTATTTAACTATATCCGGGGGAGAAAGAAAATAGACTAAAAAGAAAAGTGGGACATTTACTCGGGACGGAGGGAGTAACACATTTTTGTAACTTTATTATTTTTCATAATATTTTAGTCTTCTCCCATGACTTTATAAACCATCATACTTTTTCATCCGTCTTTCATTTTAAGCATCATATTTTATTTTATTTTCACAAAAATCGCTCTACGTTGAAAATCCTCTCATCCCAACCCAAAAATTGCGTAGCGCACGACACGAATTTGTGAGCATTTCCAAAGTAGAGTGATTTATGAGCAATAAAGATTTATTTTTATAAAAGAATTGAAAATAATTTGAAACTTTGTTTTTAGGCCTATCGGTTTCAAGACATATTTCCACAAGCCAAAATCTATGGAGAAACGTGTTTTCGAACAGGGGTGAACCGGTCTGGTTCGAACTAGATCGGTTTTTTTTTTTTCCTTCTGGATATTCAGAACCCTTCGAGGTTGATATTCAGAACCTTTAAAACTAATATCAAGAAAAAATTATAAAGGAAAGAAAACATTCGGGATATCAATCTCAATATTCTAGATTATACAGAACTATTTGAAGTTGTTATCCAAAAATTTTGAGACTAAGTCCATGTCTAACAAAATTTCTGGGTATCAACATCAAAGTTTTCTGAATATCAACTTTAAAGATTTCTGAAAGAAGATGTAATCCGTCTGAGACATAAGACGAGAATTAATAATACCACTCCTAGGTCGGGATAATTAGCGAAGGGATTAGGGAGTAATCCTAACAGCGCGTATTATTAATACCCACGCACATATCTATCAAACAACATTTAATTCAGATTAATTATCCCCTCAAAATTATTCAGGGTCAAGACAGCTAACCAAACGGCCCCCTAGTATCATGAAAAGAGTGGATTATTAAAAAAAAAGGGTTATTACCGCCTAGTCCTTCATCCTAATCGTAACTATTATTTAAGAAAAACATTTTGAAAATTAGTCAACTAATCCGATATTCGGAATCAATATTACCATAGGATCTAGAAACCATTATACTTTAGTAGTGAATTTAATATAAAATGTTTATATTTTATAGTAAAATATTATGTAATACAATATTTTATTTTGGATCGTTGAAGCAAATGTTTTGAGCGAACTAGGTGACACAAACTTGAGCCAAGTTTTGGAAAGGTAAAATTTCTTACATACAACCACACAAGACTAGTTTCGACGGTCCAAATAAAAATTGAAATAAGCCGAAATTTGTAAGCCTATTTTTTATATATGGATCAAATAGATTCGAAAAGCTAGCCAGACTTGAGAGCCCAGATCTGTAATGGCTAATTAAAATTGTATTTTGCATGTCTAATTTATTTTTCAAATTAAAATAAAAAATATTAAATTTGATTTTGGACTTGTTCAATATTTTTCTAGATTATAACCCATCACTTTGAGATTAAAAATGCAAATGCCTGAATTAATTTAGTTGGAGATATGTAGGATTACAATAATAAAATTTTAAATCAATTGGATTTCCAAATGTCAAACTAAAACCTTTAATTTTGTAATAGATTCAATAAAAATGTCCCCACGTATTTTTAACTAAATTACAGTTATTTACAAAATTGTTATCATGGATTTAAATATGATTCAGTTATTTATAAAAATTACATTGTGCAATTTTAAATTTTCTGTTGCAAAGCTCCAAAAATCTTATGTCTACTTTAAGTACTCTACCAATTCAATCAATGAAATGAACCTACGTATATACATCCAAGTCTTAAAATCATTGGTATTCAAATGGTTGAATATGTGTTCATTGATGATGTTTCAATTCGGTGACAAATTAGGGATTATGCTTCTTTTCTTAGATTGAAGCCTTGATTTTAATTTTAATTTAATTGCAGTGAAGATCGATTGAAAGCTAAAGTTGGACCAAAAAAAATGATCAAGAGTAAATTATGGCAAGAGCTAGAGGAATGAATGGTCAGGCTATTTGGGGGAGAAAGAAAGAAAATAGACTAAAAAGAAAAGTGGGATATTTACTCATTTTTGTAACTTTATTATTTTTCATAATATTTTAGTCTTCTCCCATGACTTTATAAACCATCATACTTTTTCATCCGTCTTTCATTTTAAGCATCATATTTTATTTTATTTTCACAAAAATCCCTCTACGTTGAAAATCCTCTCATCCCAACCCAAAAATTGCGTAGCGCACGACACGAATTTGTGAGCATTTCCAAAGTAGAGTGATTTATGAGCAATAAAGATTTATTTTTATAAAAGAATTGAAAATAATTTGAAACTTTGTTTTTAGGCCTATCGGTTTCAAGACATATTTCCACAAGCCAAAATCTATGGAGAAACGTGTTTTCGAACAGGGGTGAACCGGTCTGGTTCGAACTAGATCCTTTTTTTTTTTTTTCCTTCTGGATATTCAGAACCCTTCGAGGTTGATATCCAGAACCTTTAAAACTAATATCAAGAAAAAAATTATAAAGCTTCTGGATATTCAGAAATCTAACATTTATATTCAGAATGTTGAGTAATTCTAGGGACACAAAAGAATCTCACAAAATCAAGGGCACGTAAAGAGGTGGCGATACTTTCTCAATATAACGCAACCGACTTGAACTTTAATTAGTATCAGCATGTTTATAACATGAAACAGGGTGAGACTTTAACTTTTGTTAGAGTGCTTAAATTTGTCTTCTTACTCTTAGACCATTGTTCCCGGCGTCACACAAATTACGTTATCAACAACTCTAGTCTGGCTAGGGTTCTTCAACACATCCCTGACCACTAAGTCCTCCTTTGGACACACTATTGAACTCCGCAAATGCTTGAAACAAAAGTGACAGCCTATACTGAAGTATCTATGTAACCCTAAAACATTCCAGGCCCAAAAAATGAGTAATAAGAAGAAAAAAAAATTACAAAAACAAATTTACCGAAATACAAAAAATGGCATTTTGCTCCTTAAAACAAAGATTCGATGCCCGACATCACTCAGATCTTGTAAAATATAAAATGTGAAGCAAACAACCTTCGCATGTAACACAAATGTCATAACTACTGGTTTTGATTCACATTGCTTACGTAAGACAAACATTAAGATAGGGAATATGAGGGAGAGAGAGGGGATATGTTTCCTTGGTAGTAATCCTCTTCGGATCGCCTTGAAATCAAGCCAGCAAGCAAAATAAAATACACCATATTACATAATTATTTTTAAACCACAAATAAACTAGAGGCGCAATTCGGTTTAATGAGAAAAGCTGAGTTTTAATATTAATAAACAAAAAGCGTGTCACAAATAAGTGTCAGTGTTAACATTAAATAGTGTCAATTCAAGTGTTAAGAAGTATCAATTGGAAGTTAAAAAGAGTCAATTTGAAGTTCAAAAGTGTCAATTGGAGTGCTAAAAGATGTCAATTTGAGTGTAAAAGTGTTGGTATAAGGGAGCTTATACAAATGACCTAGCACTTCTTATAGTAGTTGATAAAAACTGCAAGTTTAAATGGCAGTTTTGACAGTTAAAAATTGCCATTTTGAATGTTATATTGAAAATCTTATTAAAAAAATCCAAGTAAAAAACTCCAAAAAATAAATAAATACTCCCTCCGTCTCGATTTAATGTTCTGAGTTGACTTTGCACGGGGATTAAGAAAAAGTAAAGTGGTGTGAGTATGATATGTAAAGTAGGAGAGAGAAAGTGGGTAGAGAGTTTTTGTTATGAGAATGACAAGTGGGGTCCCATTTTCCATTTTAGGTAATAAAGCAACTAAGAACCTTAAATTGAGACATACCAAAAAGGAAAGTAAGAACCTTAAATCCTCTACGTTGAAAATCCTCTCATCCCAACCCAAAAATTGCTTAGCGCACGACACGAATTTGTGAGCATTTCCAAAGTAGAGTGATTTATGAGCAATAAAGATTTATTTTTATAAAAGAATTGAAAATAATTTGAAACTTTGTTTTTAGGCCTATCGGTTTCAAGACATATTTCCACAAGCCAAAATCTATGGAGAAACGTGTTTTCGAACAGGGGTGAACCGGTCTGGTTCGAACTAGATCGTTTTTTTTTTTTTTTCCTTCTGGATATTCAGAACCCTTCGAGGTTGATATCCAGAACCTTTAAAACTAATATCAAGAAAAAAATTATAAAGGAAAGAAAACATTCGGGATATCAATCTCAATATTCTAGATTATCCAGAACTATTTGAAGTTGTTATCCAGGAATTTTGAGACTAAGTCCATGTCTAACAAAATTTCTGGGTATCAACCTCAAAGTTTTCTGAATATCAACTTTAAAGATTTCTGGATATCAACATTAAAAATTTTTGAATATAAACACTGCCATAACACTTCATTTATAAAAACTTTCAAAAGTCGATTTGAGGGCCTAAATGATATCTTTTGAGATCTTTAAACCCATAATTTCGAGGCGAAACCTTGTATTTTGTAGGTCTTCATATTTCCTATATAAGTTTGTTTTCGGGATATTTGTCTCAAAGCTTCTACATATCAACTGAACATACCAAAAGTATCGAGTTGGGCCAAGTAAGCAAAGCCCAACCCTCAAGACAACCATTGCCCCAGCCTATCAAGGGGGCCAGGCCCAATCAATGCAAGGCCCAAAGCCCGTCTTAAACATCAGTCGACTAAGCCCAACGTCCGACCTCTCAGGTCCCGACCTAACTTAGTCCGACCTCACTATCCAAGCTCTAATACGGGTACGATCCATGCTCTACCCGTCAGTCAGGTCGACCTAAACAACCAGTGATGACCTGACACTTGCCGGCTTATTTGGTTGAACAAATCTCATAACCACATCCCTACAAATCAGGGGCCGTTATAGACACGTTCCCACGACCAAGTAACTGCCGCTACAATCTCGGAGCACATGTCGCCTCCCCAAAAATACACCACCATTGCCTATAAATACTTCATCACTACCAAACGGTGAAAGGTAACTGCCATTTTGTTATCTGAATTCATTATTCAATACATTTTGAGCTATAATCAACCGTTATCTTACTCTCACGCCCGAGAGTCTTCCCCGGAGACACATCCGGCTAGTCGTGGGTTCTGATTTCAGGTCAAGGAGCCAGGTGATTAATCTTGCCACGTGGAGGATTACTGATAAGCACAATTCCTGCTGCATCAGTTTGGTTCCATTGCCGGGAAGTGTGCTTAAAGCTTGACCTCGAAAATTTCATCAACCTACAACAATGGTAACTTCAGACGGACATGTATCTGAGGCTTCACTTGGGCACGAAGAAGTGAACAACAATACCAACGCAAATGCTGAGAACACAAACTTGCCTCCTCCCCCTCCAAATCGCCCTCATGGTAGAGCAACACGCTCTACCAGTATTGTTGATGGCAGAGGATTGCCAGACACTAGAAGAGGGAAACGACACGTGGAAGGACAAGGAGTTCCCCCTCCTCCTAAGCGTCCAACCACTCAGTTGAATGTTGGAAGTAGGGCAGGTCCCTCATCCAACCCTCTGAGTAGGAAGGAAATGCTTATGGAGCGAGCTCAGATTCTGGCCGAGCTACTAGCCATGGAAGAGGCTGAACAGGCGGACAGAAGGTCATAGAGGGTGGCTCCCTCCCAAGTTTCCAACAAGGAACAGGCCAGAAGTGCTAGGCCTAATGAAGCAGTGGGACAGAACGGTGAAAACAGGATAGTGCAGCGGGTTCCATCTGTCGTTCATGTGCCTAGCAACGACCTAAGGGCTAGTCTCACCAGGAATAGGGAGCAGGAGGCTCAATCAGATTTAAGGACGCAGCTAGAGGCCAATAGAAGCCGACGTGCTTCACCTGCCCGAACGCAAAGATCACAGTCTCATAAGGACAGAAATGGGCGCAGGTCGCCCATAAGAGAGGAGAGGCGCAGGTCGCCACTCCGAGATGATAGGCGCAGGTCGCCTCCCAGGGACGAAAGGCACAGGTCGCCACAAAGAAATGACAGGCAGAGGTCTCCAGTTCGATCAGAAAGGGGTCCTTCCTACAGAGATAGGGGAAGCAGACATGTGACTCCCCCCAGGAGTGAAGGTCAGAGGTCGAATGCTGTTCCCCCTGCTGAAGAGGGCAAGCCTGATGCAAGGGAATGGCTATTGATGAAAAGGAGGTTTGAACAGTGGGAAGCCGAGAAGAAGGACGTTGGAAAGGTCAAACGAATTGACTTTGCTCTTCGACCTTTATCCAAGGAACTGAGAGATAGTCGACCTCCTGCTGGATTTAGATTGCCCCTTCTGGAGAAATACTCAGGGTCAACCAATGCCAAGAGTCACATAGTACATCTGGAAGCCACTATGTGTTTTGTCGCCAATGAAGACGACAATATGTGCAAAGCTCTTATAAGCACACTAACGGGGGCAGCCCTGACTTGGTTCAATGGTTTGGCCGCTAACAGCATCTCCACCTGGATGTGTTTCAGGACAAAGTTTCTAGATCGCTTCTCAACTGCTGGAGCTCGTAAGACGACAGTGACCGACCTAAATAACTTGGTACAAGCCAAAAATGAAAGCTTGATGAGCTACTTCACCAAGTTCAAGGAGATGGTTGGAGGTGATCAACTGCTTCCGAAATGGTATCACCTCGCCAGACATGGATTATGAACTGACGGTTCGAACAGTCACCACTCGACAGGAGTTGTTCGAGAAAGTTTATAACGTGGCACTGGCCGAGGAAGGGAAGGAAAAGAAAAATGGGAAAAGCCCCAAGGTGGAGGTCGCTGATGACAAAAAGGACTCCAACAAGAATGGAGGAAGCAATAACAAAAATGGTAAGAACAGGACTAGGGCAACAGAAAAAGTGCCTGAAGCTTTCACTCCCCTAACGGTGAGTCGAACAGAAATTATGAACGCTGTCGAGCTAGCACCACTTGCTCCCATGAACCCAGGCAACAAATTCAGGAGAGACAACAGCAAGTACTGTGACTATCACAAAGACACAGGACATACCACTGAAGATTGCATGAGTTTAAAACGGATAATTCAAAGAATGGTCGACCAGGGCCGACTCGACACATACATCAAGGGACCTCAAGCAGGTGGAGGCGGACGACCTACTAGGGGACAACCTGACCCAAGGCAGCCTAGAATAAATTTGGGTGTCATAACTGAGCAAGCCAGCAACACGGCCATAAAGCACCAGATCTTCCAGCTTAATAAGGCCCCACACGTACCCCCAAGGACCCATGTCAGAGACGAGGTGATCAGCTTCTACCCTAACGAGTTGACAACCAATATGGCGGCTAGAGAGCAAGTTCTCGTCATCCCAGGTCTCATAGACGGATGTTCGACGAGCAGACTCTTAGTCGACACGGGGGCCTGCAAGGATATTTTGTTCTACAAAACTTTCCAAGAAATGGGCCTTAATGATGAGCAGCTGGAGAGATACGATGGCAGGTTAGAAGGCTTCACCAATCATCGAGTCGATGCTAAAGTAAAGATCGAACTAGATGTCGACCTAGGCCAGCATCCCTACAGGGTCGTATCCAAGGTACAATTTATTGTGATAAATGTGAACAGTGACTATGCAGCTATCCTTGGTATTCCTGGCCAGGTTACGCTTGGAATGGTGGCTTCAATCCCTCATCAGCGAGTCAAGTTTCCTACCCCTGCTGGAGTTGGTTGTGTCCAAGGCACAACTCGAGCCTACTTGGATCATGTTCTTAGAGAAAGAAAGAAAAGGGAGCTCGAGATTGAGACTGCAGATGGTTACTTGAAGCTGTCCCAATCAGTCACCAAAACTACCCGCCTATCTACGATCACCAATGTGGAAGAGTCGACCTATCGCTCAAATGACGAGGTCATGATTGAGTCGACACGTCACTCCGAAACCACAGAGGTCGATCCAGACGTAGTTATGGTCGACCAAGTCCTCATAGGCGACCTATGCCTCCAGGTCAACAATAACTCGGGGGCCACCATCACCACCAGCGAGGTTGTGGACAAGCTGGATGAAATGTTAGCTGAGGAGGCCCCACATCTGGGGACAGAGGAAAGGCAAAGGGTCAGGGAGATCATAGTTGAGACTCTACAATTTAGGGATGGACCAGAGCTAGAAGCTGTGGACGAACTAGAGTCAATAATCACCAACCCTTCCTACCCCGACCAAAAAATTCAGATTGGGAAGCAATTGTCAGCCGAAGAAAGGCTAGAAATCATCGAGCTGCTCAAAGGAAGCAATGATGTCTTTGCATGGAGAGTAGAAGACATGAGGGGAATCAAGGAAGAGGTCGCCGTTCACAGACTTGAAGTCAACCCGACCATAAAGCCTAGACCCCAGAAATTGAGAAGCTTTGCTCGTGATAAAGAGGAGGCCATAAAAGCTGAGGTACAAAAACTTTTAAGTGCATGAATAATCAAGGAGGCCGTCCATACAACCTGGTTGGCCAACGTGGTCATGGTGAAGAAATCAAACGGTAAATGGCGGATGTGTGTCGACTTCACCACTCTGAATCTTGCATGCCCGAAGGACAACTATCCTCTTCCTAGAATCGACAAACTTGTTGATTCCATTGCTGGTCACTCCACCCTCAGTTTCCTCGACGCTTATTCAGGTTACCACCATATTAAGATGCATGAGGACGACATTGTAAAGACAGCATTTCAAGCTGCTGGAGGCATCTACTACTACAACATGATGCCATTTGGATTGAAGAATGCAGGGGCAACTTATCAAAGAATGGTGAACAAGGTCTTTGCCTCACAAATTGGTCGAAACATGGAGGCTTACATCGACGACATGGTCATAAAAACTAAGGCCGGGAGTCACGTAGTCGACCTAAAGGAGACATTCGCCAATTTACGAGCAAACGACATGAAGCTCAACCCCAGCAAATGTGTATTTGGAGTAGCAGCTGGCAAGTTCCTTGGGTTCATGGTGTCTCAACGGGGCATAGAGGCTAACCCAGAAAAAATCAAGGCTCTAGTCGACATGAAAGCTCCCACCAGTATCAAAGAAATGCAGCGACTTAACGGAAGGGTAGCAGCTCTTGGTCGTTTCATATCTAAGTCAGCAGAGAGGTCTCTCCCCTTCTTCAAAGCCTTGAGGGGGACGAAAAGCTTTGAATGGACGACCGAATGTCATTCGTCGTTCCAACAGCTGAAGGATTACCTCGCTACTCCGCCTTTGCTGAGTAGCCCGACCATGGGTGAAACCTTGTTCGTGTATCTATCTGTGGGAGATAGGTCAGTTGCAGCAGTCTTGGTTAGAGAAGAGGAAAGTCATCAAAAGCCAGTATACTACATCAGCAAGGCTTTATCAGATGTGGAGAGCAGATACTACAATGCTGAGAAGGTCGCTTATGCTCTAGTCGTAGCTTCAAGGAAGTTACGAGCTTATTTTTTGGCTCACCCAATTGTGGTTCTTACAAATGCCCCCCTAAGGAAAATTCTTCATAAGCCAGAAAGTTCAGGCCGTTTACTCAACTGGTCAATTGCCCTCACGGAATTCGACATCGAGTATCGACCTCGAAAAGCATTGAAGGCTCAGGCACTAGCAGATTTCTTGGTCGAGCTAACGTTCACCAAGGAAGACAGTGAAGTGCGAGCTCCAAAAGAGAAAACAAAAGGAAAAGAACCAGAGTCCCAGGTCGCCAATAATCTACCCGACGATTGTTGGAAGGTCTACTCAGACGGGTCAGCGACCAAGAATGTCAGTGGAGCCAAAATTGTTTTGATTGAACCAGAGTCTGGAACAGTGTATGAGGAATCACTAAGGTTCAAGTTCGATGCTTCCAACAACCAGGCTGAATACGAAGCCCTGATAGCAGCCATAGAGTACGCCAAGTGTTTTGGAGCGACTAAAATCATGGCTTATTGTGATTCCCAACTGATAGTCAACCAGGTCTGTAACGACCCAAACCCTAGGCATCAATTTTTAATATTATATTAAATGCTTTTAATATTTATATTTATTTTATGTGTTCGATTATGTCTTTAAATTCTTAATTTAAGATAATTTGGGTGAGAAGTGAATTTGGAACCTCTTGAGAATTTATTGGATATTAAATAAAGAAATTTGGGGAAATAATAAAAATGGAAAAACTGATAAATAGTGCAAGGAGGTGATTTGAGTAGGATGAATTATTTGGATAAATGAGTTAAATTTAAATTAAAATGGTGAGGGTGAAAGCCTTAGTAGATTTTAATGGGGGGCCAAAGTTTGTAACCTTCCCTCCCCTTGCCAAGTGTCCTCCCCTAACCCCTCCTCTTACTTCCCCCCTTGGCCGCCCCCCCCCCCTCTCTTCATCCTCCTCACTCTACTTCCTCCTCCTTCATTCATTCACCAATTTCCTCCTAAGCAAACCTAGAGAAAGCTCCATGGAAGTTCCTTCTCCCAAGCTTTGAAGCCAAGCTATTCTTCCACCATTTTCAAGTCCAAGGGTAGTTTTGAAGTTGGATCACCTAGAGGAAGCCATCAAGTTAGAAAGATCAATCTTTCCTTATAAAATCCATGTGAGTTATTATGACTTTCCCTTCTTTAATGTTCATGAACTATGTGGTTGTTGTTGTTGTTATAATGGTTTTTGATGATTGGAAACCTTCTTGGAGCTTGAGAAAATTGGTAAATGTTAGAGAATGATGTTTGGTTCTTAGTAGTTGATCAAGAGTATAAGAAAATGTGTTTGGTTGGATTAAGAGAGTTTAACTTGAAATAAGGTAAGGAAATGGGTGGAGTTAGTTTAGAAAATCAAACTTGAAATATGTTAATGAAATGGGTTGGAATTCTTGTGGTGAGTAATCTAGATCTATGTTATTTTGAGTTAGATGATTTAAGTTGAGGTATGTAAGGTTAGAAAAACCTTTGGTGTTCACATGAATAAAGGAAATTTAAAAGGGAAGAAACTAGGTAAAAAGGAGTTGGAAATTCGGATATGGCTGAAATTGGTCATGGGCGGTCGCCCATGGGGGCTTGAGCGGCCGCCCATGTAGGCAGAAACTTGGTTTCCCTTTTGAACACTCTTGGGCGGTCGCCCAAGTGACATGGGCGGTCGCCCATGTCACCAGACCTTCCCCAGTTTCCTCTTTTGCTGATTTTCTCCAATAACCTCGTGGTATGACTCCCACCCATTATAAATTAGTAGAACCTAATCAACCCGGATACGAATTGATCCTCTTTAACCTAAGTTAGAGTAGGATACCTCGGCTTGGCCATGGCTTCTTATTTGGTCAAAATGGAATTGTGGGAGTAGTTAAATACTGTTCGAAAAGTGGTCCAGACTTGGGGAGTAGGTCTTGCACTTTTATTAAGATTATGCAAGGTTGAGTAATGACTTCGTAGGATTGGTTTATGGTACTTGGTGACTTTACCAGCTCCCATACCCTTGGTAGTTAGCTTGAATAATGTTAAGAACTATAGGTTACACTATTTGTTACTGGTATATGTATTATTGTAGCATGGTTATCCCAATTGTGGAATTATTGATTATGTGAATACTTTGACGTTCCAAGGGTGGACTATTTGGCCTATTGTTATATTGTATCCCAATTATGGATTATTTGGCAAGTTGTTGTGTTGTATCCCGGTGTGGATTAATTGGTACATGATTGTATTGTATCCCGGTGTGGATTATGTGGTTATATTGTTACCTTAATTGAGTTCATATGCATTAATGATATTATGCATTGTGTATTACATGAATTGTTGTACTATGGTTCTATTTAGCATGAGTATACATTACCATGTTATTATGTTGTTATCCCGTTTTGTGGATTATCTCAAGTATCTATTATGTGCTTGAGCGTGTTTATGTTCGGGTGGGTATGATGGATTTCTTAAAATTATTGATTTGTTCAATAAGTGATTGAAGGCTCGTCATACCGGTGACCCTTCCCACTCGTGGCCACGGAGTGGGCCGTGCTAACGACCGTATTGACCCAAAAAGCTTTACGCACTGCTGCGATCGTTGTAAGGAGGGACGAGATTATTGTTGGATACTCTAAAATAGGTATCCTTTCTTATATGGATCTCTGGGGCATGAGACCTATAAGAGGTGAATGTGCTGGAGGCAATTCACCAAAGAGTGGAGTTTTACTCCCACGTTGTACGACTTATTGTTCAGACGGGAAAAAGGTAAAATGAGGTAACGTAAGGTGTTTACCGCTTTTATAATGTGTTATGTGCTACCATGCTATGTGTTGCACTTTGTTTGGCATCTTGCTGCATATCATAATAGCTCATTGAGATTTATTCTCACCCCTCTCCCTTTACTGTTTTAGATTCCGAGACAGGTGACCCGAACCCGTGAGGCCGGGGATTTCATTGTGGACTTTTGCTTTTGGGGCTTGACAAGTTAAGTATAGGAGTGGGTTATTAGGAGTATTGGTTAAGTATTCCTCTTTTATAATTTGTATGGAAAACCCTTTTGTTAAACAAATGTTAATTAAGGTTTCCAATGTAATTGATCATATTACGGTTTAGTAAAGTTGTGGTTGGATTTCCTCTAAGTAGAGATATTATCAATTGATTTTTGTTTGGAAGTTTGAAAAGTGGTTTCCTTTTAAAGTTAAACAAATGTTTAAAAATTTAAATGGATTTTCTTAGTCTGAGCTCCCTTAGCTCGGGACACGTGTTAGGTCCCGGGTTGGGGTGCTCACAGTTGGTATCATAGCTTAGTCTAGAGGTCAAGGGTAGATGTCTAAACTAAGGGGGAATGTGTGGAAATTGACGCCGAGTGTTTAATGCAGGAGTTCGTTCTAATGGCCGGAAGCAAGGATGATCAGCGGGAGGTTCTAGAAAATGAAGGAGATATGGGTATAGGTGGAATTCAGGATGAAGAGATGATGAAATTATTCAGGATGTTTGTACAGGATATGGAGACTAGAGGATCGGTTCCGAATCAACCTGAGGGATGTCGAAGCGATGGATGGGAAAGGTTTGTGAAGATGAATCCGCCAAGTTTTAATGGATATCCGGGTCCGCTAAAGGCAGAAAAATGGTTAGAAAGAATGAACAAAATCTTTGAGGTTATGGAAAGTCGCAACGAAGAGAAAGTTAGGTATGCCGTGTTCAAACTTGAAGGTTTAGCCGATCGCTGGTGGCAGAATTTGAAGGGAAGTTGGGAGCGGGATCATACGCCCTGCACTTGGGATAATTTCACTCAACAGTTCTAGGACTACTTCATTTCAATGGTTACAAGGGATAAGAAGGAGATTGAATTCTTAGGACTAAAACAAGTGGAACATGACGGTAGATCAAGCATTCAGTCCGGTTTGAGGAATTAGCTAGGTGTTGCCCTCATTTGGTATCGCATGAAGTGAAAAGGGTTCAGAAGTTTGTAACAGGTTTGAGGAGTGAGTATAGGAAGGAATTATGGATTGATGGTTTCGCCGATTATCAGACAGTCATAGATAGAGCATATAAGGTCGAGAAGGACATTGAGGAAAATAGTGGAAGGTCCGGAAGTGGGATTAGAAACAAGCCAAAGTATTTAGGACAAGGATCCGTGAGTCATTAGAGGACAGCCAAGTGCTTTAACTTCAGGAAGTATGAGAGAGGAACTTGTGGTAGCTTCTTCGCCTAGGCCAATACCCAAGCAAAAGATGGGATGATTTGTAACTTTTGCAAGAAGGTTGGACATACCGAAGATCGGTGTTGGAGTAAGCAAGGCAAGTGTTTAAATTGTGGAGCATCGGGACACTTTAAGAGGAATTGCCCAAGGATGACGAGGGACGAGCTTCAAGCAATGGTCACCGGGTGGGACGACAAAGAGGTAGTACCAAGAGAGATAACAAAGGGGAACCGAAAGCGAAGGTCTATGGTCGGGTATGTGTTTCAGGTTCAGGAGAGATAGATCCCTCAGAGGTCACTAGAGGTATATTCCCCTGTCTCAAAAGTTAGGAGTCATATTTCATAGATCCTGTTGCATATCATTTATGTTTGGCATCACCTTTTGCTTATATGTGACATACATTGTTGAGAAATTGTTTTATTGTTGGAGGATTCTGCTCTTATGAGAGAATACCTCGAACCTCCTTTGGTTTACCACGACGATGATGTGGTTATGGCTGAGCATGTATTGCCGGTTGAATTAGTATAATTATTAAATTATGATTTTGAGATATACTTGACCTGGAGGGTTAAGTAGTGGTTGTGTATTAGTAGACTGTCATAATAAGTGAGTCTCCTTTTCTATACCCAATTTGATTTTATTGGTATTTGATATAGATAAACCTTTATATGGTATTCTTGTTATATATGCGCGTAAGTTTAAAAATGTTGGTTAAAAAGTGTAAAAAGTATTTGGTTGGTGTTAGACTTGCATAAGAAGTCTTTCCGGAAAATTTTCGTGCTAGTTGTGAGTAGATGGTAATTGTATTTTCATCAAGGTATCGTATGTGTTTATTCTAAGTATGATAAGCAGAATTTTTAAGCCTTATTTTGATGGCTTTAGGGTGATTAGGATTGATGATCTCCTTGTTAATTAAAGTTCCGGGAAGATCGTGAAAATAATTTGAGAGTCGGGTTAATGATTTCCTTGTGAGGAGTCCCTGTATGCAAAGTTCGGCTAGTATGAGTTGGCTCGAGAGGATTTCAAATTTTTGGGTTCTATAGTTTTAAACCCGGATGTTACCATGGATCTTGTGAGGGTTGAGTCCGTGATCTTTGAGTTGGCAAATGCTATCGAAGAGATTTAAGGAATTCTTAAGAAATGAAAGATCGTTGCTTTAATTAAATTTAAAGGATGTATAAATGGTGTAGGATGTAATAAGTATGAATTATATTGACAGAGATGGAAATTAGATTGGCTATCGATTCGATCCTTACCTTACTTAACGGATGTGAGGGTCATGTGAAATTTTAAGGTGCATTAAAGGAAGATTAGATTATGATATGATACGGAATGGGAAAGTGATAACGTAGGCTTTGAGGAGTTTGACTTAGATAAGTGAGATTTTCTTATCTTCTACTCGGGAGTAGCTACACTTGTGTTGCGTATTTAAGGTGTACCTTATCTTTTGAAGCTTCCTTTGAGAGTTGTTACCGATCCTAGAGTTGGAGAATTAAGTTAGTCGAAAGGAAGAAATTAGAAGACTACCCAAATTCTTGAGGAATAGGTTATATTGTGTGACGGATTTCCTTTCAACTTGAGAAGTTTAATTAACCTTAGCGAGTTTGCGTAAATAGGTGTATCATTCTAGCTTTGAGATAAAATCGTATGAGGCGTGGTTCAGTGGAGATATTATCGATCTCCAATTTGTCGGGATGAGGTTAGTGAAGCTAGGCCTAAGGTAATTTAGCGCCAAAGTTTGTTAATTCATTGAAGTTTTAGAAAAGATTGGTGATTTGACTTAGAGACCGACTTAGAGTAGCTTATTGAGCGTTGGAAGTTTAAATGTAATGTCGTAATGTATTGGGTAACATAAGATATAATACTTTTGATTTAAATATACTTCTTTGAGGTCGTGAAATTCGGGTTAGTGATGATGGTATGGTATTCTCGGAATATTAAGTTGTAAAATCACATTATTAATGAAATTAGAATCTTGGAAAGAATCATAGCATTGATGAGACTAATTGAGAATGGAAGTCTTAGAGTATTCGAGTCGTGAAAGTGTATAGTAAAATCATGCCATTGAGAAATCTAATTAAAAATATTAAGTTAGAATGTATGAAAGGTAACCTTTGCTAGTTTGAACCTTAGGGTAAATGACAATCAAATTCGGGACGAATTTTCTTTAAGGGGGAGTGAGTGTAACGACCCCAACCCTAGGCATCAATTTTTAATATTATATTAAATGCTTTTAATATTTATATTTATTTTATGTGTTCGATTATGTCTTTAAATTCTTAATTTAAGATAATTTGGGTGAGAAGTGAATTTGGAACCTCTTGAGAATTTATTGGATATTAAATAAAGAAATTTGGGGAAATAATAAAAATGGAAAAACTGATAAATAGTGCAAGGAGGTGATTTGAGTAGGATGAATTATTTGGATAAATGAGTTAAATTTAAATTAAAATGGTGAGGGTGAAAGCCTTAGTAGATTTTAATGGGGGGCCAAAGTTTGTAACCTTCCCTCCCCTTGCCAAGTGTCCTCCCCTAACCCCTCCTCTTACTTCCCCCCTTGGCCGGCCCCCCCCTCTCTTCATCCTCCTCACTCTACTTCCTCCTCCTTCATTCATTCACCAATTTCCTCCTAAGCAAACCTAGAGAAAGCTCCATGGAAGTTCCTTCTCCCAAGCTTTGAAGCCAAGCTATTCTTCCACCATTTTCAAGTCCAAGGGTAGTTTTGAAGTTGGATCACCTAGAGGAAGCCATCAAGTTAGAAAGATCAATCTTTCCTTATAAAATCCATGTGAGTTATTATGACTTTCCCTTCTTTAATGTTCATGAACTATGTGGTTGTTGTTGTTGTTATAATGGTTTTTTGATGATTGGAAACCTTCTTGGAGCTTGAGAAAATTGGTAAATGTTAGAGAATGATGTTTGGTTCTTAGTAGTTGATCAAGAGTATAAGAAAATGTGTTTGGTTGGATTAAGAGAGTTTAACTTGAAATAAGGTAAGGAAATGGGTGGAGTTAGTTTAGAAAATCAAACTTGAAATATGTTAATGAAATGGGTTGGAATTCTTGTGGTGAGTAATCTAGATCTATGTTATTTTGAGTTAGATGATTTAAGTTGAGGTATGTAAGGTTAGAAAAACCTTTGGTGTTCACATGAATAAAGGAAATTTAAAAGGGAAGAAACTAGGTAAAAAGGAGTTGGAAATTCGGATATGGCTGAAATTGGTCATGGGCGGTCGCCCATGGGGGCTTGAGCGGCCGCCCATGTAGGCAGAAACTTGGTTTCCAACACTCTTGGGCGGTCGCCCAAGTGACATGGGCGGTCGCCCATGTCACCAGACCTTCCCCAGTTTCCTCTTTTGCTGATTTTCTCCAATAACCTCGTGGTATGACTCCCACCCATTATAAATTAGTAGAACCTAATCAACCCGATTACGAATTGATCCTCTTTAACCTAAGTTAGAGTAGGATACCTCGGCTTGGCTATGGCTTCTTATTTGGTCAAAATGGAATTGTGGGAGTAGTTAAATACTGTTCGAAAAGTGGTCCAGACTTGGGGAGTAGGTCTTGCACTTTTATTAAGATTATGCAAGGTTGAGTAACGACTTCGTAGGATTGGTTTATGGTACTTGGTGACTTTACCAGCTCCCATACCCTTGGTAGTTAGCTTGAATAATGTTAAGAACTATAGGTTACACTATTTGTTACTGGTATATGTATTATTGTAGCATGGTTATCCCAATTGTGGAATTATTGATTATGTGAATACTTTGACGTTCCAAGGGTGGACTATTTGGCCTATTGTTATATTGTATCCCAATTATGGATTATTTGGCAAGTTGTTGTGTTGTATCCCGGTGTGGATTAATTGGTACATGATTGTATTGTATCCCGGTGTGGATTATGTGGTTATATTGTTACCTTAATTGAGTTCATATGCATTAATGATATTATGCATTGTGTATTACATGAATTGTTGTACTATGGTTCTATTTAGCATGAGTATACATTACCATGTTATTATGTTGTTATCCCGTTTTGTGGATTATCTCAAGTATCTATTATGTGCTTGAGCGTGTTTATGTTCGGGTGGGTATGATGGATTTCTTAAAATTATTGATTTGTTCAATAAGTGATTGAAGGCTCGTCATACCGGTGACCCTTCCCCACTCTGTGGCCACGGAGTGGGGCTGTGCTAACGACTGTATTGACCCAAAAAGCTTTACAGACCTGTTGCGATCGTTGTAAGGAGGGACGAGATTATTGTTGGATACTCTAAAATAGGTATCCTTTCTTATATGGATCTCTGGGGCATGAGACCTATAAGAGGTGAATGTGCTGGAGGCAATTCACCAAAGAGTGGAGTTTTACTCCCACGTTGTACGACTTATTGTTCAGACGGGAAAAAGGTAAAATGAGGTAACGTAAGGTGTTTACCGCTTTTATAATGTGTTATGTGCTACCATGCTATGTGTTGCACTTTGTTTGGCATCTTGCTGCATATCATAATAGCTCATTGAGATTTATTCTCACCCCTCTCCCTTTACTGTTTTAGATTCCGAGACAGGTGACCCGAACCCGTGAGGCCGGGGATTTCATTGTGGACTTTTGCTTTTGGGGCTTGACAAGTTAAGTATAGGAGTGGGTTATTAGGAGTATTGGTTAAGTATTCCTCTTTTATAATTTGTATGGAAAACCCTTTTGTTAAACAAATGTTAATTAAGGTTTCCAATGTAATTGATCATATTACGGTTTAGTAAAGTTGTGGTTGGATTTCCTCTAAGTAGAGATATTATCAATTGATTTTTGTTTGGAAGTTTGAAAAGTGGTTTCCTTTTAAAGTTAAACAAATGTTTAAAAATTTAAATGGATTTTCTTAGTCTGAGCTCCCTTAGCTCGGGACACGTGTTAGGTCCCGGGTTGGGGTGCTCACAAGGTCAGAGGCGAGTACGAGGTGCTTAGTTCCACTCTGATTAAATACTGCGATCTAGTGAAGGAACTGATAAAGGATCTGGAGTTCTGGGAGATTCAGAGGATTGGACGGGAAGACAACGAGCTAGCCGACCTCCTCTCGAAATTAGCCACTTCAGATGAGCCACATGGAGAGCCCATCTCTTTCCTCGAAAATCCAGCTTATGAGAGGATAAAAATCCAATGTGTAGAGGACACTTCAAGAAATTGGGCTTATGAGAAGTGTTGTATCGAAGAAATGAAGGCGTACTTAGAAAGCGGCGAGTTGCCTGATGACGAGAAGAAAGCTCGAGCTATCAGAAAGAAAGCTCCGAGATATGGTATTCAAGGAGACAATCTGTTCAGAAGATCCTACACTCGACCATTACTAAAGTGCATCCACCCTCAAGAGGTCGCCCTATTGATACATGAGGTACACAGTGGGATTTGTGGTGGACACCCGGAGGCCAGGACTCTAGCTGACAAGCTGATTACCTTGGGATACTACTGGCCACACATGAGAGCTGACACTCACAACTTTGTTCAACAATGTGATCAATGCCAAAGGTTTGCCAACCTACCCCATATGTCTACAACGGAGCAGACCCCTGTGATCGCAGCTTGGCCATTTGATATGTGGGGCGTCGACTTGATTGGACCCTTCCCTCCCGCCCGGGGAAATTGCAAGTATGTGATCGTTGCCATTGATTACTTCACTAAATGGGTAGAGGCCAAGCCATTAGCTCGAATCACAGAGGAAAACGCCATTAACTTCATTCACGACTTCATCTGGTGTCGATTTGGTTTTCCTCGAGCTATAGTGTCTGACAATGGTTTACAGTTCTCCCAAACCTTCGAAGCAGAGATGAATCGAGTAGGGATCAAGCACTGGAAATCTTCTGTCGCCTATCCCCAAGGTAACGGGCAAGCTGAAGCAGCGAATAAACTTGTACTATCTTCGCTCAAGACAGGCCTCGTAGGTCGACGTAACAACTGGTTGGACGAACTCCCACTTGCTCTTTGGGCAGTTCGCACAACCACTCGGGGGCCTACGGGGGAAATCCCATTCGCTCTTACATATGGATCAGAGGCCATGGCACCAGCTGAGCTCAGATTCCCCACCGCTAGAGTGACTTTCTTCAATCAAGAGCAGAATGATACCAATAGACTGATCGACCTGGATCTGATCGACGAGAAGCGAGATACAGCCTACCTTCGAATGGTCAACTACAAGCAGCGAACTAAAAGTTACCACGACAAGAAGGTCAAGGTAAGGTCATTTCAAGTAGGAGATCATGTGTTGAGAAAGATCGAAGCAACGGGAAGGAGAAATCAGTAGAATAAACTGTCTCCCAACTGGGAAGGTCCCTACATAGTCACTAGAGTCGTCAAGGAAGGAACCTACATGATAGCTCATCCTGGAGGAGAAGAGTTGAAACATCCTTGGCACGCCACTCACCTCATCAAGTACTACTTCTAGTTTTCAAATTCCAAGTTCAAGCTTGTCTTAGTTCTAGTTTTCAGAATAATGTAAGCGTGTTCGTACTTCAATAAAAATTCTGTTTTATTCGACAAAATGTTGTGCAACACCAATTTTAACTAGCTCGACTCTTAGTCAGCTTAGTTTGGACGAGCTCGATTCTTAATCAGCTTTGTTCTTTTAACAAGTCCGACTCAACGTCGACTTCGTTTTTATGAGCTCGATTCTTAATCAGCTTTGTTCTTTTAACAAGTCCGACTCAACGTCGACTTCGTTTTTATGAGCTCGATTCTTAATCAGCTTTGTTCTTTTAACAAGTCCGACTCAACGTCGACTTCGTTTTTATGAGCTCGATTCTCAATCAGCTTTGTTCTTTAAACAAGTCCGACTGGGCGTCGACTTCGTTCAAATTAGCTCGACTCTTGGTCAGCTTTGGTCTCCTAACAAGTTCGATCCAAGGTCAACTTCGTTCCAAAGAGCTCTACCCTAGGCCATCTCTAAAACAGGTTAGACTTTTAGTCAACCTCGTTTCTGAACTATTGTAAGGCTCAGGTCGACTCTTCCTATCACATCTAGCTCGACACACACACGCTGAAATGGAAGGCATACAACATTCAGAGATATAAAGTCAAGCTACGATTATAAGTCTCCCAAAAAGCGGGCCAAGACTTGAAAAAATATGATTACATGTTTCTATGCCTCCCAAAAACTGGGCCAAGGCATTCAGATAATGTTAAAGCAAAAAACAAAAATATTGTTTGGGACTTGTTCATTACAATTCAGTTCAAATGATTCAAGAGGCCAGGTCGGCATTAGTCTGATCGTCATTGTTGGCTCGACCTTCCTCACCATCTCCTTGCTGTTGGGGACCTATAAATTTACCCGACTCAGAATAAACCAGCTGCTCGGGTTCTTCCTCCATGGTTTCAGCATCATCAAGCTCTTGTAGAACGACATCAAAATTTCTCTCAGCGATTGGGGGAGCTTCCCATTTCTCACATCCATCCTCTTCATCTTCCTGGGCAATGAAGGCTAAATCGTTGTCAAGGTAGGGAACGAGCGAGTGACCACCACGAGCTGCCATGTCGTACTGGGATTCAGAGAACCAACGAGCTAATTGCTCGATGGTAACTGTAGCTGTTGAATCCACCAGTGCTCGACGCGCCATGTGTCTCTTGCCTACCTCCAGAAAGTCCTGCGCCTCATCTCCCTCTTTAAATTTATCAACGACAGCTTTAGCAGCATTTTCAGTAGCAGTCTGGAGGTCTTTCTGCCATTTCACCCGCTCGAGTCGATGCTCTTCATGCAGCTCGACTAAGAAGGTATCCTTCTCCTTCAGAAGCTTTGATACTGTTGCCAGCTCCGTCTGAGTCTTCTCCAGCTCCTTCTTCTCAGCATCCTTCTCCACCTCCACCTCCTTGAGCTTGGATTCCGCAGCTTCAAGATCTGTCAGGGCCTTCTTCTTCACCATCTCCAGGGCTTCATATGAGTTATCCAGGTCGTTGTACTTCTCCTTCAAATCCGCAAGCTCCTGAGCCTTTTTGGAATAATCATGAAGGGCTTGCCTCTCCCTCTCAATTGAGGCCTTCCAAGAACTTTTAACTTGCTCGACCATGGTGAGGTTCTACATGTAAAGGAAATCAGATAATTGTTAGCTCGATAGTCAAAGTTGATTAATTGAAGGAACATGCGACTAGACAGAAAGGGGAAGTAAAAAAGTACCTCGCATTGAATCATCCCAGATCGAGCTGAGAATTCTTCAGGGGTGATCCCCTTGTCAGCAAAATGGGCTAAGAGGTCGACGTCAATGGCCCTCCTGACCACGACCTGGACCAAGCTCATATCAGGATAACGTCGACTCAAACTGTTGACCCCAATGAGAGGGGGCACATCACTCAGCCTCCTCATTTGATCCTCAAGGGACTCTGGAGTTGGGTGAGAAGAAGCTGGTAGAGAAGGTTGACCCGAGGTAGTTGGTGGAAGAAGGTGGCTCGAAGGAACAACTTTCCCCTTATCAGATCGCAACCTCTTAGTCCTCAGAGGTTGATCGTCAGCATCCACCTCCATATCATCGTCATCAACGTTTACGACGTCCAAGGGGCTGGCCCCCACCATTTCAGCTCCAGAGGTCCCAACATTGGCCTCCTGAATTGGATCGGAGCTCAAGCTTGCTTTGGCCGACCTGGATGACTCACCACCTCCTTCGTTGACATCCACAGATTGGGTTTCACTTCTCAGGAGATCATCATCTTCCTCAACTCCTTCCATTGGCAGCATCCCAATGTTATCCTTTGACAGCAAGCTGGTCCTTACCGTAGCCTCCCTCTGCCTGTGAGCTCGAGCATTGGCGGTTCCATGAGCTTTCTTTGCCTTCTTCTTATCAGAAACGCCAACGATGCGACCCGTATTAGCTTCTTGGTCGGGGGTTAGAACTGCAACAAAATCAAAGTGGAAAAGGGTTAAATCGACATACGAGCAAAAGTTCTATATACGAGAAAAAGTTCTATGAACGAGCAAATTATGAACGACTTGATCATCCTATACGCAAGTTAACAAGCTACGAGCTAATCATGGACGAGCTAATTATTCTACATGCAAAGCCCTATGTACGAGGTGGCTATGTACGAACTACAGGTCCAACCTATGACTAGCTCACCCAAGGCAAATTATTCATACATGCAGGTTACCTAATAAAGGGCAAGTAAGGAAAAGCTGAACAGAGATATCTTACCACCAGCATGCTCCCCATTGACCTTGCAATAATCTTTGGTCTTCTTACAAAGTTGACACTTATCTCCAAATCTACCCAGAGAATGAGTAACCCAGTCAGGATATACTTGCCCCCTCAACACAGGAATAAGGGGCTCCACCACTCCATCCCCAGACATCATTCCAGCCTGAATGAAATTATACTTGGTGGTGAGCAGAATCTCCCAGCTGATGGGCCCCCTATCAACTAGTCGACACAAAGTCTTGTACAAGTTAAGATGCCAGGATGGCTCCCAATAGTCCCTCCCATCCATGGTATCTGTTTCATCGTTGGGCAACGGGAATTCCCATCCTAATCTACTCTCTACCACCACTACATGGGAGTTCCATCCACTATGCTTGCTGGGAAGGTTGGTAAAGAGTTTGGGAGACTTGGGTTTGGAAGGGGTGCTGATACTTAAGTCCTCCCCACTATACTTAATGCAGAAAAATTCCTTGAACACCCTCATACATGGTTCATACCCCAGGAATCTGCACACCATGGTAAAGCACACCAGAACCCTACAAGTGTTGGCTCCGAGCTGAAGAGGTAGGGCATTGGCGCATTCCAAGAACTCGTTGATAAAGGGGTCAAGAGGCAACCTAAGGCCAGCCACAAATTGACCATAGAAGAAAGCTACTCTGGTGGCATCCCTGGTGAAGGTCGACCTAAACTGCTTCATGAAGTCCTTCTGGGAATAGATGGTCACTCTGTAATCCTCCTTGCTGACTTCACAAAAAATCCCAAATTAGGCTATACCTAGAGGGCAAATTCTTCTTCCCACGCCCTGGTCCAAGAGGAACATAACCTCTCTCATTCTTCCCAGGTACAGCTGAATTGTCAAATGCGTCCACAATCCTGGGACCTGAAGAAGTCGAGGCAGCATTTCCTTCTTGAGTTGTCATATCTGTACAAGAAGAAGGAGAAACAGGGGAGTCAGTCCTACGATCACATTCAGTCGACCTACCTAAGGGCGACCTAGACTCCCCTGGGAAACCTATTCTGTTCCTAAGGAAGGAGGGTTTATGGACATCCCTAACATAAAACAAGGTGATATGGTCGAGCAGTTCATGGAATAGATGGAAAGGGACGATATTTGAATCATTGACTACTAGGTTTTCAACGTCCCCTACAATGGGCAAACCTATCTCACTGAAATTCAACTCCCACCTGGTCAAAATAGAGGCACATTCATCCAAGGACATCACTCTCCACTCACCGTCCACGTTCTTATACACCCTACGGTTAACAGTGCAGTACCCATACCAAGCACCAGGTTCACTACGGAAGGTTCTAGCCATGGCGAAAATGTAAATAGAATCATAAACCCTAAAGCAAATATACAAGGGGAATACCTTAATTGATTGCATAAAGGGAGTTTGTTGCCAAAGCCGAGAGCCTGAGTTAAATCCTGCTGCAATTCCGCAATTATCGCCGAAGAAGAGGAGTTTGAAGACGGTAAGAATTCGAATCTGAAAGGAATTCTGAGTATTTATATTTTCCTAAATTTGGAAAGGGAAAAGAAATTCAAAATTGGTTTTCCAAAATTAAAATCCGAAGCGGTTTTCGAGAAGGAGTCCCAAGCGTCAGAATAGCAATGATGGCAAGAAAACGGCGCTCGTTCCAATCTGACCGTTCGCCGCCAACGTCCAGGATCGTGCCACGTCATCATTGTCGACCTACTTCAAAAACTAGCAGCGACCTGCGAGTAAAGTAATTCTCATCAAAGATCTTCTTAACTTCCAAGTCGACAAAGTCAACTCGAAAGTTGGGGGCCACTGAACATACCAAAAGTGTCGAGTTGGGCCAAGTAAGCAAAGCCCAACCCTCAAGACAACCATTGCCCCAGCCTATCAAGGGGGCCAGGCCCAATCAATGCAAGGCCCAAAGCCCGTCTTAAACATCAGTCGACTAAGCCCAACGTTCGACCTCTCAGGTCCCGACCTAACTTAGTCCGACCTCACTATCCAAGCTCTAATACGGGTACGATCCATGCTCTACCCGTCAGTCAGGTCGACCATTCCTCAAATGGTCGACCTCGACCTAAACAACCAGTGACGACCTGACACTTGCCGGCTTATTTGGTTGAACAAATCTCATAACCACATCCCTACAAATCAGGGGCCGTTATAGACACGTTCCCACGACCAAGTAACTGCCGCTACAATCTCGGAGCACATGTCGCCTCCCCAAAAATACACCACCATTGCCTATAAATACTTCATCACTACCAAACGGTGAAAGGTAACTGCCATTTTGTTATCTGAATTCATTATTCAATACATTTTGAGCTATAATCAACCGTTATCTTACTCTCACGCCCGAGCGTCTTCGCCGGAGACACATCCGGCTAGTCGTGGATTCTGATTTCAGGTCAAGGAGCCAGGTGATTAATCTTGCCACGTGGAGGATTACTGATAAGCACAATTCCTGCTGCATCATCAACCTTAAAGCTTCTGGATATTCAGAAATCTAACATTTATATTCAGAATGTTGAGTAATTCTAGGGACACAAAAGAATCTCACAAAATCAAGGGCACGTAAAGAGGTGGCGATACTTTCTCAATATAACGCAACCGACTTGAACTTTAATTAGTATCAGCATGTTTATAACATGAAACAGGGTGAGACTTTAACTTTTGTTAGAGTGCTTAAATTTGTCTTCTTACTCTTAGACCATTGTTCCCGGCGTCACACAAATTACGTTATCAACAACTCTAGTCTGGCTAGGGTTCTTCAACACATCCCTGACCACTAAGTCCTCCTTTGGACACACTATTGAACTCCGCAAATGCTTGAAACAAAAGTGACAGCCTATACTGAAGTATCTATGTAACCCTAAAACATTCCAGGCCCAAAAAATGAGTAATAAGAAGAAAAAAAAATTACAAAAACAAATTTACCGAAATACAAAAAAAATGGCATTTTGCTCCTTAAATACTCCTATTAAATTGAGTTATGAAGGATTTTAGTATGAAAATTTTCATGATTACATTCTGATTTTGATTCACATTGCTTACGTAAAATATAAAATGTGAAGCAAACAACCTTCGCATGTAACACAAATGTCATAACTACTGGTTTTGATTCACATTGCTTACGTAAGACAAACATTAAGATAGGGGAATATGAGGGAGAGAGAGGGGACATGTTTCCTTGGTAGTAATCCTCTTACGGAATTTGCCTTGAAATCAAGCTGCAAGCAAAATAAAATACACCATATTACATAATTATTTTTAAACCACAAATAAACTAGAGGCGCAATTCGGTTTAATGAGAAAAGCTGAGTTTTAATATTAATAAACAAAAAGCGTGTCACAAGTAAGTGTCAGTGTTAACATTAAATAGTGTCAATTTAAGTGTTAAGAAGTATCAATTGGAAGTTAAAAAGTGTCAATTTGAAGTTCAAAAGTGTCAATTGGAGTGCTAAAAGATGTCAATTTGAGTGTAAAAGTGTTGGTATAAGGGGTCCCATTTTTCATTTTAGGTAATAAAGCAACTAAGAACCTTAAATTGAGACATACCGAAAAGGAAAGTAAGAACCTTAAATTGAGACGGAGAGAGTATTAAAAAGAAAAAAGAAAAAATGGAAGTCCATAAAAATAACAAAAATAACGTTGGCAATATGTAAATTTAACACTAGTTTGTAACATTAACACCGTTTGTTTTACATTGTCATTTTGTTTGTAGTATTAACATTGTCATTTTTCAGGACACAGTCTTGCTTAAATCGAGACGGGGACATTCTGTTTTAAGCGACTCTTTTAGCATAGCAGACTTGTTTTTCGAAATTGAATTTTTTTAGACGTAAAAATATTTTTCGAAAAACGTTTTTCGAAAAATATTTTCCTGTAAAATGTTTTCCTTTAAAATGTTTTACGGAGGTAAGGCGTAAAATGTTTTACGGAGAAAGGGTGTAAAATATTTTCGGATGTTTGGTAAGAAAAATATTTTTCGAAAAGGGCGTAAAATGTTTATTAAAAAAAATTTTTTTTAATCATTTTTTGTAATCACCCCACCCACCCCCCGCCTACCCCACCCCCCTACCCACCCCCCCCCCCCAATTTTTTTTTTTTTGGAAACCGCCCCACCCACCCCCCGCCTACCCACCCCCCCACCCCCCCCAATTTTTTTTTTTGGGGTGGGGGGTGGGTGGGGCGGTTTCCAAAAAAAAATAATTTTTTTTTTTGGGGGTGGGGGTGGGTGGGGTGGGGGGGTAGGTAGGGGGTGGGTGGGGCGGTTACAGAAATTTTTTTTTTTTGGGGGGGGGGTGGGGGGAAGTTAGTTTTTTTTTTTAACTACTATTATTATTATGTTGTACCGAGCGTAATATGAGTTATACATTAAGGCCACCATTTTTCGAAAAATGTTTTACTTAAGACAAGGTCAGTAAGTCGTTTTACTTAGAAAGGGCGTAAAATATTTTCAGGAAAATGTTTTACTTAGGCAACCAAACAGCGGAAAACGAGTTATTTTCCGGAAAACATTTTCCGGGGGCTAACCAAACGGCGTAAAACAAGTTATTTTTCGAAAAACGTTTTTCGAAAAATGTTTTACGGGGGCACAGACGGAGCCTTAGTGGGCGTGTATATTCCCTTTCTTAAAAAACTGAAGTTTGATGATTTATAATTTTGAGAGGTGGGTGAGTTTACTGATGTGGGCATACTAACTAACTAATCAGTGGGTGTGTATATCCCCTCCCTTAAAAAACTTTAAGAGCATCTCCACTCATGACTTTAGCAAAAGTCATGAGCCTCCGTAGAACCCTTTTACTCTCCAACCATGACAACTTAAAAGTCATGAATGACTTTTAATAAATTTGAGCTGCCAGTTGCCGAGCTTCACGGCATAATGAAAAAAAAATAAAAATGAAGCCTTTGATCGACACGTGTCATATTTTTGATTTTTTTCTTTTTTTTTTACAAAAATTACAATTAACATATAAAAAATAATAAAAATACAAAAATATTGAAAAAACTACAATTTATTAATAAAAAATAGGAGAGAGAAATTGATGACTTTTGTCATGAATGGAGATAAAATTGTTTGAAGTTGTATTTTTGATAATTGATGACGTGGAGCTGAGGTGGAGGAGTGAGGGATGGGGATGAAGTTTCATTGTTAATTATGCTCTAAGTGGTGAGTGCACTTCATACGAGGAGTGTGAATATCATCAGCACCCTTCGCATAAACCTTCACAGGAATGGTGCGTGAAAGAGTCTCTCCTGAAGAAGAAGAAGAAAGAGAGCAGCGAATTGGCCGATCGGTAATTGACTGATATTCACACATTGTAAAATTATAATTTTATGTGATTCCTTTCACTCCTTTTCTCAATTCTAATTTAGGAGTAGCCTTTTCTCCCTGATGTTTGATTGATTCCATACATAAACCCTAGTTCTCTAAACCCTGTTTTGTGCTATCTTATTTTTTGTATTATTTGAATTGAACGGCTGATTGGCAATTGACCGATTTAATCGCTCATATTAATGTTAGTTAAACTAACAAAACACACACACAACGCACGCACAAAACACACACAACGCAAACAAAACAGCGGAGCTGCTGCGGAGAACCAAAGCGACGACATCTATGGCGATTGGCGGAACAGAGGGATGCTTCATCGGTGGAGAAAGGGCCGCCTAGTAGTAGCTCTCCTGTTCTCTCTCTCTTCGTGTGCGGTGTGCTCTATCTCCCTCTCTCTACCTTGCCGATCAATTTTGATTTCGTTGGTCTGTCATTCACAAATCCAAAAGGTATTTTGAAGGATTTTACAATAGATAATGTCAAATACTCCTATTAAATTGAGTTATGAAGGATTTTAGTATGAAAATTTTCATGATTACATTCTGATTTTGCTTTTAGGGTTTATTTTTTTGGTTTTTTGTTGACTGCAATTTTTTGGCTGATAAATGCATATTTTGTTGATTATATTCTGATTCATTTATGATTTACCTAGTTCAAACAAAAATTGCTTGCAGTTTTAAAGTTATTAGCTATGAAACGATATTTCAAGCCAATTAGTTGTGAAGAGTCATCACCTTCTATCGCTCCATTATAATGTACTCACTCCATCCCATTTGAAAAAGTCTAAATGCCCCATTTTGGTGTCCCACTAGAAGAGGCACAACCCCAAAATGAAAAGTTTTTTAATATTCTTTATTCATGGGAACCACTTGTCATACTCACAATAACCATCCACTTATTACTCCCTACCTCACTTTCTCTTTCCTACCTCACCTTTTCTACTCACAACACTTACACCACTATCCACTTTCCTTAATTCCCGTGCTAAATCCATTTTGTGCCTTTTCAATTGGGACGGAGGGAGTAGTTTTTTGTTGCTGATATTTGATTCACACCCTCCGTAAACCCTACTTATCGAGTCATGTTTTGTGCTGTCGTTGATTTTTCGTAGTCAATTTCTTAGAAAGGGTAATTTGAATTGCACGTCTTATTGGTGATTGACTGACATTTGCACACATAGTAATGTTAATTTGTGATTTCTTGTAATCTGATATTCCAACATTTTTTCTTTCCTCAATTGTAGTAAAACGTAGATTTTCCTTGCTGATGTTTGATTCCTACTCGCTATAAACCTCAGTTGTCTAAACTCTCTTTCGAGTTATCTTTTATGTTTCATTTTTAGTTTTTTCACTGTATTGGAAAGGAATGTCTGAATTGGATGCCTGATTGGTGATTGACTGACGTTTGCACACAGAGGAATGTTAGTTTGTGATTTCTTGCACTCCTTTTGATAATCCAACATGTTCACTTTGCTCAATTGTAATGTAGTTTTTTTTTTTGTTGATGCTTGATTCATATAAACCCTAGCTCTCCAAACCCTCTGTTGTGCGGTATTATTTGAATTGCCACCTGATTTGTAGTTGACCTATATTTTCACATAGGAATGTCAATTTGTGAGGCCTTGCATTCCTCTGATAACAAACATGCTTACTTTGCTCAAGTTTTATATAATTTTTTTTTTTTTTTTGTGCTGATGTTTGATTCATACCCTCTATAAACACTACTTCTCTAAATCCTCTTTTGTGCTATCTTTGATTCTTCTTATTCACTCTCTTAGAAGAGATTATTTGGACTTCCATGAATGTATCAATGGCTTCGCCGGAAGTAGGGGCAACTGAGGATGTTGTTCGAGCATTGTTAAATTACTTGGTTGATCCTTTGTTACCTACCGTTAAGTCTTATGCCAGGGCACCTCCTTCACTTTCACAGCAGCAAGCAGTCGCAAAACAGGTTCATTTCCTTTTTCTTTTCTTGTGTCTGCGCGTGGTGTTTTCTCTAATGCCCTTGCCCTTATTGAGTTGCTTCATGTTAGATTTCTATGGGTCATCCTCTTATATTACACATTGGTTTCCATTGAGAAATTTGTTGCCTTAAAAAGTTTGACATTTAGGTACAACAGGAATTCAGTTGTACTCTTTAGGGATAGGGATTTCACAATGATCAGTCTTAGGTTAACTTGATATGACAAAGTTTCGAACTCTCTAAATGACAGTCGAGTCATGCAACCTCTGTGATAACTTTGTAAAAATCTGAATCTCTTGCATCAGTTGCTTTTCTTTGTTGTGGTGTTGTAATTTATAATGTTGGTGAAGAGCATTATGAATTTCATAAGAGCACATATGTATGTGTATATATCTGAATATCTATGTTAATGTGTGCTATGAATCAGGTGCATGCACTTGTGTTGATCTACAACTACTACTTGCGGAAATCTCATAGAGAGTTGGAATTTCTGCGGTTTGAGTCTTTTGTTAAGTTGTCTGTAATACTGAAACCATCTCTGATGGCACACATGAAGCTCATGCATCGGTCTGATGTTGATGAGGTGGAAGATCTGGAAAATCAGCTTTCCCCAACAGAGAAAGCAATTATGGATGCATGTGATATATCAGCAACTTTGGATCCGTCTAAGGATAACCCTGGCATAGATGGATGGCGAATATGCAAAGTCGCGGTTCTGTTAGTCGACTCTAGGAAAGAAAATTGCTTTCTGCTATGCGAGTCTGTCACATATGGAGTCTGTTCAGTCATTGAAAAAGATGTTTGTCTATCGATTAAAAGATCTGAAGCTGTAAAGGAAGGTATACATATAAGCAAAAGGATTAGAAGCAATAAGAAAATCTCAAACGGTGAACTGGCTACTGATGAAGCTGGCCTCCAACAACTTGCTTTTTCAGCTGTTAAGGAAGCAGCAGGTATGCTCTCTCTTAAGATTGAACAATTTTTCTTTCGTTTTGTTCAAGAGGATCCTCCTTTTAAATTTCTTCTTAGATTTCACATTTTCCCCCACCTCTTTTTATTGTCGATTCCACATGACGATTCATGTTAGCCGACCTCAAATCATTTTGGGACTAAGGCTTTGTTGTTGTTGTTGTTGTTGTTGTTGTTGTTGTCGTTTGTTTTGTTTTGTTTTGTTTCAGAGGATTGGTGGCAGGATAGGAGGTGTTGGGTTGGATAGTGTGCTATTCATAAGTTTGGTGGCAAATAGGCAGAGAGTTTTTTACCAAACCCCCCTGCGTACTTTCAGATATTTGCAATTTCTACCTTGTACTTTGAACTTAGCAAATGTCACATGCGTACTTTAGTTTATTATCAATTTGACCAGTTTTTTAACTGAAGTTAAAAACATAACAAATTTATCCACAATGAAAATAAAAGGGGGGCACAAATGTATATTATTGAACTAGAGACCCCCCAAAAAATCAAAACTATAGAGGAATTTGAAGAGGCAAACAGTCAAAATGTTGATGTAGGGTGTAAATTGAAAAGAAAATCATCTTCTTCCCCATTTCATCATCTTCCTTGACTCCCCTTTTCATGGCAGCCCCTCTTCTTCCCCACTGTGAAAGAAGCCCTAAACGCACTATGAAAGTTCGGCCAGTGACCTCGGAACGGCAACAATCATTAAAAACTTCTGAGGAAACTTTGGACTACCAAACAGCCACATTACCGGACTACTTATGGCGCCACTCTATAGCTCCGTCGACGGAAAAAATGGAGGATGTAGCTAGGGTTAAACCAAGCATAGCACCAAAAATAAAAGTCACCAAGAGATTCTACATCTTAAAATGAAAATGGGAAAGACAGCTAAGAACAGGGCAAGATCTAGCAGCCCGCTGCCAGCACATCACACTCCAGTCACCTCATTTTCTCCGGGCAGCCATGAAAACGAAATTCCCAGATCCTTTGCTCCGACGACCTCCGGTCTCACCTCGCTCTGAGTAAAATACATTGCAAGTTCCGAGCAAAGAAAAAGCAACACAGCAACCACCGCCACTGCTCACTTTGAATTCTGGTAAGATCTTCTTCCATGGGAAGAGGGAACCAAGGAAGAAGATTGAAGTGGGGAAGATGATTTTCTTTTCAATTTAGATCCTACATTTTGACTTTTTGCCCCTTCAAATCCCTTTATACTTTGGAGTTTTTTGAGGGGTCTCTAGTTCAATAATGTACATTTATATCCCTTTTATTTTCAATGTAGATAAGTCAGTTAAGTTTTTAACACCAATTAAAAAATTTTGTCATATTGATAATAAACTAAAGTACGCATGTAACATTTGCTAAGTTGACAGTACAAGGTAGAAATTGCAAATATTTGAAAGTACGTAGGGCGGTTTGGTAAAAAACTCAATAGGCGTATCTTTTGTGATCTTATAAATCCTAAAATCCCATCCCTCTCTATGATTTTTTTTTCGAGGAACAAAAAAAAAGAAGATATTACACCCTCTTTCCAAGAAGAGGTGCCCATTCATTTTTGATTGGTCCCCGACTGAAGAGGTGCATTTCCTTTGTATTGAAGAAGATAACTCTAACACCCATCCTATTTGTGGTTGAAAATAATCATGTCATAGGAACTACAATTTCAAATTGTAGCTACAAAATGGTGGGTTAGAAGTTGGTCGTTATTCAACTTTTTCTTTAATTTGCAAAATAAATCAAATTATCTCTTCTGTTCCATGGAGTGAGTCTTAAGTAGGGCGAATGTACACAAAGGATGGATGATAAGTCCTTCTTGAAAGAGAAGTACCGAAGCTCAAAAATAAGTACAAAATTAAAGCAATATAGCTCTCATATTCCACTGAAAATATGAAATGTTCACCCATCGAGAAGCAAATATTTCCTTGCTATGAAGCATACAACAGAATCAGGATGAAGCTGCAAATTTTAGTTCTTCTTTTCTAGGTAATTGTGGTAGTGTTGGAAATTGTTGGTTCGATGGTCCTCTTCCTTCAAATGACCTCTTAACAAGTGGACTAGCCTCTTTTAGACCATTAGTATGATTCTTTTCAACTGTCAGCAATCTATATTTCCTTAATTGGGCAGCATGAGTCCGTATATTGTGCCATAAGCTTGCCAAGGTTCTCTGTGTTTCAATTAGACAATTTATATATAAAATAACAATTTTTTTGCATTAATTTCAAACAATAACAACATGCTTATCCTTTTATATTGTCCCCAAATGTGAAACAGGCATTGATCAAACTGACCTCATGGCCTTGGAGAGTCATGTTGTATATTCATTAAGTAAAGAAAGGGCAGCTACTCGCTTTTACATAATGCAATGCACCAAATTTATCAAAGAGGATCTTCAAGTTCCTTTTCTAGAAGTTATCAAGTGATTGGTTCTCGTTATTCCATTTCTTTTAGCAAGCATGTACCTTCTTTTTTTTTTCTGGTAGTCTAAAATTTGAAATGTTCCACAAATCAATTAGTTCAATATGAAGCCTAATCAATTAAAAGCTAATTGAACTAGCGGGTGGATGTGATAGTTGCTTGTTGACTTTAAGATTGTATGGGTTCTATCTACCAAGCAGGGTTCTCTTATAGGCCCCTGCCTGGTGACAAGACAATGCAAGACAATGGATTCAGTGTTGTGTGAGTCTTTTTCTGGCCCCTGATAGCTTCGTAAAGGAAGAATGAGATGTAGGTCATGCATAGGATCTGGAAGGTTTTGATTTCTTTATTACCTATTTACATGTAGTGAGCTCTTATTGCGAACTTGTGTAGCACTCATGTTGTTACTTAAATTCTTGGCGAAGATTTTACTGTTGAGTGTTTGGCAATTTTAAAGCTTCACATATCGTTCCTCCTCATCCCAATATCCAACTTGGGAAGTATAAAGAAACCATCACCTGTTTGTGGTCTAAACATAGACTGAGAAAGCTGAGGTAAAGAGACTTTTTTGTGTGATCAGCACCGGTGGGCTTGTAAGGGGGAGTGAAAGACCAAATTGTACATGGAAGGAATTAGTAAAAGAAAAACATGATCTGCTTGAAGTTTCAATCTGATATGTTATCACTTAAGAAGTCTGGATGGGGATGCAAAAACCATTTCCCCCCGTAACTGATTGGGTCCATTCATTGTTGAGTTTGATTGGCTCTTTCTCTTTTGACTGAGCAATCAAAACCCTCTCTGGTAGATTTATTAATGAAGAGTGTACAAGAGTAGCTTGAGCTTGCTACACTATAGGAGAATATGTCCATGATAATATGAACTTTATATAGTCCTTCCACAATCATGACATGATCTTTATTTACAAGAATGTTCTGATCACCGTTAGAGTCATACATACAACAAAAATTGTATAACTTGATTGATATGACACCAAAGCTCATATAGTGAAGTCAATGATATAATTTTGGAATAGCCTTGGTGGAACGTATGCTACTTTTTATTCTGATCAAATCTTGTGACTTTGTTATTTTAATAGCTTGCAAAGCCCTCTGGTCCAGATGAGTTCGTTTAGATGTATGGTCACCCCTGCTGTAAAGTATTTTCATCTGCTTCCTTATGCTGGAATTCTGTCTGACTGGCTCTCGAGGTACAGCTTATGATCTCTACAATGGTCTTTTGTCTATCTTCTCGTGTTTTAGTATATACTTAGTCATTAGTCTTTCCTTCTTTTGTTCCATAAAGTAGCGTATACCATGAAAAATCATATTTTTGTCCAGTGTGGAACTGCTATTTTGGTCACCCAACAATACTTGTTTTTCAAATGTGATCACCGTAATTTTTTCCTTGCTATGTCCTAATTCAAGTATATTTTTTTTGGTCACGTGATGGCACGGGACTAACACCTAACACCCGCTAAAAAAATTTCAGCTCCGCCATTGAAGTTAACTCAAATATAACGAATGAATCTTGGAATCATAAATGTCCAATTGTTCCTCGACGTTGAGATAGCAAATGACCAATTTACACATATCTTTCTCAATTGCACCTACCCAAAAAAGCTCAACCACTAACAAACAATTCTCAAACTCCCCCTCCCCATAAACAAGAATGGGTTACCAGTTGTGGATCCAGGTGTTGAATCTGCCAAAAATATAAAAACTTGCAGTACTTGCCAATCAGTTACACCCACGCCATGGCCGCTTGAGTTGTGACTCCCTACTTTGGATCTGTTCAGTATCATCTAGAAGTTAGAATAGAAGTTTACTAGCCTTTCTGAAATGATGTCAATGATAGAAGGGTGGCTATATGGCTCCAATAATTTAGGTTCTCATCTCCAGTGAGCTAGTGCTTCATTAGAGGCTGATATAGTTAGCCTGTTGCCAAGTTATATGAATTTTCTTGAAGTTGTCTACATGAATCCCTCAGCAACACCATCTTCACTAGTGTTGTTATGTGCAGAAACTTTATATAATAGGATGTTGTGTGATTGGACTCTGTGAATTTTCCAATTTGAGTTGCATACAACTTGATGCATTAGTTGAGATGTGATGTCACTTTGAAGACAAAGGCTTCAAATCCACTTATTTATGACCTATGGAGGCTGCTGCCCAGAAATACCAATTTATTTTATGATGGTGGAATGAAAGTTTTTAATGGCCACCAAGACTGTAATGTACTGTAATAAATCGGGTCACAAATACAATGAAAACAAATGAAAGTGGGATGATGTGAGTACGCCTTGTTTTTTCATCCAATCAGTAAAGATTAAATTGGATTAAAAAGGTCAATAAAGATACAAACGAAATGGATGATCACTCCAACAATATGAGAAGATGACGTTAACAAGGAAAAATAAGTATAGAGAGGGGAATATCACGAAAAGTACCCTTTGTTGATGCACACAGAGAAGCCACCGAGACCACTCTATCCACAATTAATGCCAATTACATGCCTGATCCCCAAAGATCTTGGAGTTTCCAAATTCACCAGAAAAGCAGACAACACCTTATTATAGGAACAAATCATCATGGGATTATGAACACTTTCACATCGCACACCAATCATGTCATTTGTAGTCATTTTACTAATAGTGGGACCAAGCAAAGGCTTTACTGTTGAAGCAAACTAGCTTTGCAGAGAAACGAATGAAAGGGGAAACAAAAAGGATCTGTGGATTGAGTCAAGTGTGGTATATAAGAATGACAAGGAAAAAAGTTGGATCCCTCCAATGACCAGGCTCATCGATCTATGGGTCTTTCATCCTCAATATATATGTATATATATATATATATATATATACATATATGCATATATATATATATATATATATATATATATAGAGAGAGAGAGAGAGAGAGAGAGAGAGAGAGAATATCTCATATGCACGGGTGCGTACGCACCCGAGATAGAAATACGTGGATTTACTCTCTCTCTCTCTCTCTCTTAAATATACGGCACTCTTCACGGGCCAAACCTCCCATGCGAGATGCGATCTCCTCTCCCTCTGTTATCTTTCTTTCTTCCCCCTGCAGTTCATATATTTATGCTCTTCAACCTGTCTCTCTTCTTCGTCTTCTTCTATAATTTATCTTTTGTTCTGATTTTGCAATTTATTTAGGGTTCTTTCAAATTGGGACTTTTCATTTAATGTTCTTTGGCAAAACAATTTCAAACTGAATTTTAGGGTACAATAAAACAAATTATGTTCTTTTCAGACGAAATTGGGTTACACAATTGGCAGCTATGTAATCTTTTTCTGCCATCAATTGGGTTACGAATTTGATTTCTTAACTTGCATTAGATTAAAAGCTGTAATTTGCTTCGTTGATAGATGTCGTTCTTCCATTGTTTTTGCGTTAGTGTTTAGTGAAGAAATGGCACATATATGAGAGAGAGAGAACGGGACTGAGAAATACGCTAATGAGGAGAGAGAAAGTCGAATAAAAAAAGAACTCTATCAATTTGAACTAACGCGTACGCATCGGTCCGTATGTTAAACGTAATATATATATATATATATATATATATATATATATATATATATATATATATATATATAGGTAGGTAGGTGCTCAAATGAGAACTATAAAAAAATGAGAACCGTGAGAACCACTTGTATACATTAGATACTTAGCTACTGTATACATATACAGTCTGCTGTATATGTATACAATAGCTAAGTATCTACTGTATACAAGTTTATAACCACACGTAGATACTTGTATACAGTAACTAAGTATCAACTGTATACATATACAGTCTACTGTATATGTATACAGTAACTAAGTTTCTACTGTATACAAGTGTATTCAAGTGGTTCTCACGGTTCTCATTTTAAACGGTTCTCATTGGAGCATGACCCTATATATATATATATATATATACTCCCTCCGTCCCATTACAAGCCACAAATTTTCCTTTTTGGGCGTCCCATTACAAACCACAAATTCACTATTCCGTCCGCTCATTCTCTCTCCTACATTATTTTAATACTCACAACACCATTATAATTTACTATTCCCTCCACTCATTCTCTCTCCTATTTTACTTTTACACTCACAACATTTATATCATTATTTTTTTCCTTAATTCCCGCGTAAACAGTAAATTTCCTCTTTGTAATGGGACGGAGGGAGTATATAATATAATAAGGGCTAAATGGTAAACTTCAATCAATATAATTTGATACATCTCTAAATCCCCAAAATTGACTCCAACATTCTCTCTCTCGATCTCGAAAAATTAGAAATTCTTCATTGTTAGAATGGAAAGAATTGGCTCTCGGTTGCCTGTGAACTCCACCAGCATTCAGCAATGCTGTGTCCCTGTTGCTTCTTCCTCCGTTTCTGTCTGCCGCCTCCGTAAAATAGATACATAGATGCAGATGAATTGGGTCAGGAATAGTTCATTGAAAGGGGAAGCAGAACAAGGATTCAAATTCCTTCATATCTGGCTTACATACACAGTAGGTCAGGAGAGGTCCAAATTAAAATTTCTCAATTTATGACTCACGAAGCATGGAAATCAAAGCAAACTGATGAAGTTTGATAACTTCGATTTTTATTTTTTTTTGATTGGGAAAATGGTAGCCTAAAGTCTTTATAGAACCATAATTTTCTGTGGAAGTGTACAGTACGAAAAAGAAAGATTAAGCAAGGAAGAGACTCTGTCCTCTTCATTTTCCTGGGTAAAGTTTGATTTTGGTTTCGGGTTACTATTTACTATTTAACCCCCTTTTAAATTTTCTTGATGTACAACATAGAGGGGTACTTTCGTCCTAAAATAGTGGTCCACTTGCTAGGATGATGCCTTTGAAGGGGGTATTCTAGCAACTCCCACACACAAACACACACATATATATTTTCAAACTTATTGTGAAAAAAATGTACTGTCTACATAATGCTCCATGACTATGTTGGCGGTTTAACCCACGCGTTTCTAACTTGGAACTTCCTATAACTGACAGGGAAGTGTTATCAAACAGTTTTCAAGTTTTGAGGGCTGAAACTGGCACTTTGTTGGTGGACAGCTCTCAAAGGTCAGGGGACTGTTTCTGCAAAGAAGTTAATACTAATGACAGTTATGGTGTATCAAATTCTTTTATTAGTCATGATGACAATGGTACTATTGAAGCTCAAAATCAGGACGAAAATCACAGATGCTTAACGAGTCCTTTGTCCAGTTTTGGTGAAGGGTCAGTGAATATGCATATGGATAGCTCTCCTCAGCTTAACTGTGAAAATCAAGAGCAGAGCAATATCTCCACAGTTAAGAGGAAGACAATTGATTATAAAGAAAACAACAGAGGTCCCCCAGCAGGTGGGTGCAATGTTCAGGTATGCCCTTTCCATAAATATGTGAATTTGGTTTTGACATGTGAAATCAAATATTCTTATTTTTAACTTCCAGTTTTCAAGTGGGGGATATTATGAAACTCAATTATAAGTTTCTTGTTTCTCAAGTAACTTAACTTTTTATTGGTGTAGAGAGAGAGAGAGAGAGAATCATAGTATACATGAAAAGTCTTGTACATAAACAGAAAACTCAAAGAACTCACAGCACAAAAACCCTCCAAGCCCTACATAAATATACAAGCAGTCTAATTTTACATTTGACTTTCATGTGCTTTGAAGCAGATTATTGTTTAATGTTAATTCTAAAAAAAGTGAGATTATTTTGGTAGGCATGTTAGAGAGTTGCATTGCTTTGCTAGGATTTTTGGTTGCATGACATGATCTTAACTTTCCCATTTACATGGGGCTGCTTCTGGATGCACCCTTTAGGTCAGAATCATGGGTCTGGTGGTAGAGTGCATAAAAGAAAACGGGGTATATGTCTAAAGGAAAAAGGCTAAGTCTTATTAGTACTCTTAACCACAGTAAAGTTAATTTAATCAATGCAGAGGAAAAAATAGAACAAAACAAAAAAGAAAATCACACAACTGTTTAGAAAATGGCCATTACTAAAAATGTTTAACATGGTGTGTAAAGTACAACTATGCGTATCTTTCTAAAGATCTATAGATAATTCAACAGATCAGACGAATGGATTGGCTCAACTTGGGCAAAAGCATGACAGTGTATCTGGAGGGGATGCTCAACACGTGAAAGACTGCGTATAGTAGGTTGAGTTATTTACTAAGTGGTGGTTAGGTTGGTACATGGATAATGCCTCTTCAGATATTTGATTTTGATTTATGGGATAAAAGGGTAGTACTCCTGAAAATGTAGCATCATAAGAAAAGCTAGAAGCATGATACCCTTTCTGATGACGAGAACAACCCAAAAGATGCAGTTCAGTGCCTTAGGATTTTCTTTGTGGTTCTAGGAGGAATCATGAAAAGAAACACTCTTGGCTATCTTAGGAAACATCGATTATAGAGACTATGATGCAAATGAGGATTATGTGGGATCGGTTTCGTGCAAACCCGCAAATTAAACAGACTTGACACCATTTAATGCTGTAACTAAACTTCTAATCTCGTTAGTCTTATAACTCAAGGGTAAATGATATGACATAATTCATACTATGTAATTTCTATGTTTTCCGTCCTTATTATTCTTTATTTCCATGTATTTAGTATAGGATTGATGTAATTTGAGTGAAATATGTATTGTGAGGATTTATTGAGAAGTAATGTAATTCGAGGGAATTTTAGTGATTTTAGTTTGTAATCGAATTTGGTTCTCAAGGAAGCTCAAGATCATCATCTCTACATCAATAGAAGTCAATAAAGTTAAGACAAAGTCATCCAAAGAAGAACCGAAGCGAGCCAACGAGTCAAGAGAAAAATGAAGAATTCTGAGATTTTAGGCTTCGGGACGAGTCTTCCCCAACATGCCTAACTATTCCCCATAAGGGGGACGACTGATTCAGAAAGCAGAATTTAAGGGACGAGTCGTCCAGAATAGGACGAGTCGTCCCCAAACCGTACGCTGACGTCATCCGACGGGAATTTAAGCAATTTTTGGTATTTTAATTATTTTCTTTTTCCTTTTTAGACTAGGTTTTGGTAAGAGGGTATAAATACTCCCTTTAAAGACTTAAGGAGGGGATCATCTCTTTACATTAGTTTTTCATAGAACAAGATTGAAGCTTTGATTTCCATGGAGAACTAACTCCATATACTTTGGATTAAGGTTCTTTGAACCATTTTATTAATGAATTGAGGTTTGTTTTCTTTTTCCTTTTTATTATCCCTATTCATAGTTTTACTTGTATTAATTGATTATTGCTAGAATTCCCTTCTACCGTGTCGGATTAGGGTTTTCATTGTAGCAATTTCATAAATCTTGTATGTGTCATCTTGATTTATGATTTGGGAAAAACTAGATAATCTATATATATATAATAACAAGATCTTGGTAATTTGAGGGGGTAAGAGGGGCATTTTCGTCTTTTCACACGGTGGCAAATGTGCAATAAACAAGCCTAAAATGCCACGTGGCAATATGTTATTCGCAGGTTTTTTTTTTTTTTTTTTTTTTAAATCGGTCTGGCCACGTGTCGAATGAAGGAGGAGGGGCACTTAAGTAATTTCGATGGCGCGTGAACGAAACGCGCCGACAAAGGCGCGTTACACAGGGCTTTTCCAGTTTTTTTTTTTTTTTTTTTTTTTGTTGCGCCACATGTCACCTCCCCATTGGCTGGACGGATTTCAAAAAAAAAAAAATTCTCCCATTTCTTTGACCTCAATTATTATAAAAAAAATAATTTTTACCTAAATTATTTTATAATAAATTAATTTTAAAAAAAAATAATTTTTACACCAAAATTCATAAAAAAAAATTCTCTTTAAATAGAGACTATTTTCATTCGATTTGGACATAGAAAAAAAAACCTTTATTTGTAAATATAAATTTCTTAATTATCTTTTGTTAATTCCTTTTTAATTTTTCAATAGTATGTTTTTAGTCAAAATTAATTTTGAAGAAAAAACATTCTCTTTTTTAAATATAAATTTTTTTATTATCCTTTGTTAATTTTATTTTTTTTAAATATATTTTTTGTGAAAATAATTAAGTGTGAAGTATTTATTTTTAATTGTAAATGAGAATAATAATAATAATAATTTTATTAATCATAAAAAAAGTGGTGGGGTATAGGATGATGAGTTGGGAAGGTGTTATTTTTTTTTAAACAAAACCATTATGTATTTATAAAGTATACTCCCTCCGTCCCGACTGAAAGGGCAAAATTTGTGCTTTTCACGTGAATTAAGAAAAGTGATGTAGGAAAGAGAAAAAGTGTATAGTGAAATAAATGTTGTGAGTGAAAGGTGATGTAGAAAAGAGAAAGTGGGGTAGAAAATAGTTAGAAAATATTTATTGTGAAAGTATGACAAGTGGGTCCCACAAATAAATAAGTAATAAAAACCTTTTCATTTTTGGGCTGTGCCCTTTCAAATTGGACGCCTAAAAAAAAAATTTGTGCCCTTTCAGACGGGACGGAGGGAGTATAGGGTTATTTAATATAATAATAATAATCTATCTAATAATAATAATCTATCTATCTATCTATCTATCTATCTATCTATCTATCTATCTATCTATCTATCTATCTATCTATCTATCTATATATCTATATATATATATATATATATATATATATATATATATATATATATATATATATATATATATATATATATATATATATGGGGGAGTGTGATGAATGTGGATTTTGGTTTCTATTTAATAAGTGGGATGGGATAATATTGTTATTTTGTTTATTTTAGTTTGATATATCAAACAATTTATTATTTTTTTTAAATAAATCTTTGAAGCATAGTAAATAATGTATTAATAAATTTGTCGATTTTTCTATTTGTCTCAGAAAATTGTGTATTTATAATATAGGAATTAATTTGATTGAAAAAAAGAAAAAATTAGTGAAGAAAATAAATAATATTTTTAGATAAAGAAATTATTATTTCAATTTATTTTTTTTTTGATTATTTTTTTAATGTGGATAGAAAATAGTGTATGTACTCATTTTACTAAAACCTTGGTCTCAATTTTTTAAGACTCCATCTATATATTTCAAATGGGTCATTCGTTCATTTTAAGATATATTGAGTAGTAAATGTTGTCTCTATAGTTGCTATTTATACTAATCAATGTTTCATCTACTTTGAAATTTAAATAATTTTATAGATCCTTTCATCCTAAAATGAGTTATATTTTTTTAAAAAAATAGTTAGTTTTTATTTTGAAAATATCAAAATTTTGCCATGAAAAATTATATATATATATATATATATATATATATATATATATATATATATATATATATATATATATATATATATATATATATATATATAATTTATATATTTACGATGTTTATTTAAAAATTTAGATTTATTTAACAAAACTAATACACAATAATAATAATCAATTTTTAAATTTATTTGTTAATTTTCATTATCTATAAAATTTTCAGTTTTATTATGTATTACTTTAATTTGTTTATGTGTATGTATGTCTAATAATTTTAAAAAAATGAAAATCAGTTAAAATAATTGATAGAAGAAAGAATTTATGGATTGTTCATATAAGGGATGATGAATTTGGATTTGGGGTTCTATTTAATTAGTGGGTGAATCACTTATTCATTATTAAATGTCTCATAATTGTCTGTAACAAATATTTTAAAGTGTACGATAATTTATTTTTCATTTCACGATATTTGTATTATTGTTTTCCTTTTATGTTATGTCTATTAATAAAAGTCAGAGTAGATATTTATCTTTTGTTGGTCTTTTTTTTCAAATACATACTATGTATTTTGACATTCTCAAATATATTTTGCATTATCTTGAGTTCACAATCCCGATGGTCCGAAGATATTGATATGTAATGATGTTCTTCCTTACTCTTTCGACAGTTGTACCGATAAAGTTGTCTTTTAAAGATGTGTTTCACAATGTATAAAGATGTTTGTCTCATTTAGTCATTTTATTTAAAGATGTGCATCAATAACTACCCGTGCATCGCACGATGTAACACTATATTTATTTAGTGACCTTCAATCTGATATTTTTACTCACAATATATGTTTCAAATAATGTTTTTCAATGTATACAAATATCTATATTTTCTTTTGTATTCGTTTGAATTTCGATCAGTTATTTGTTATTAACTGTCCGTGCATCGCACGGGGGTTAAACTAGTCTATATAAAAACAAGATAGTGGTAATAAATGGGGGTTAGAGGGGCATTTTGGTCATTTCATACGGTGGCAAAATGGCAAAAAAGCCAGCTGAAACGACACGTGGCGCTGTGTGATTAGTTGGTTTTTTTTTTTTTTTTTTTTTAAAACACTTTGGACACGTGTTGGCCTTAGGGGGAGGGGCATTTTTGACATTTCATCGGCGAGTGAAATGCAATCTCCGACAATGGCGCGTGAAGCCTGCATTTTCCGTTTTTTTTTTTTTTTTTTTTTTTTTTTTTTTTTTTTGCCACATGTCAACACACGAATGGCTGTCCGGTTTTCGAAAAAAATTAAATTATCCCATTTCTTTAACCTCAATTATTATATAATAAATTAATTTTTTCTTTTTTAATTTTTTCACCAAAATTCATGATTTTTTTTCCTCTTTAAATAGAGACTTCTTTCATTTTATTTGGACAAAGAAAACAATTCCTCTTTTTAAAATATACATTTGTTAATTATCCTTAACTAATTTTTCAATTTCTTTTGAGTGAAAATTAAGTAAGTGTAAACTAATTTTTCTAATTCTAAATGATAATAAAAAAATCACTTTTTTAAATAAAGACTATTTTTATTTGATTTGGACACATAAAAAAATTATTTTTTTAAATATAACTTTCTTATAAATGATAATGATAATGATAATATGGGGTATAGGATAATGAGTTGGAAGGGGTAATATGGTTATTGAGTTTATTCGATACATCAACATTTTATTTAATTTATTTAAAAAAAATTGAATCATAGTAAATAAAGTATTAAGAAATACGAATATCGGGAAAGATGGTCATCATTTTTAAAAAATTATATTATAATAAATTATTTTTTCTAAAAAAAAAATTCACCAAAATTCATAACAAAAAATTCTCTTTACATAGAGACTATTTTTATTTGATTTGGACACATAAAAAAAAACCAATTTTTAAATATAACTTTCTTAATTATCCTTTGTTAATTTTCCTTTTTAATTTTTCACTATATTTTTAGTCACAATTAATGAAGTGTCAAGTTTTTTTTTTATTATAAATGATAATGATAATAATAATAATTTTACTAATTATAAAAATAAATAATATAAAAGAAAATAAAATTTATGGGGTATAGGATAATGAGTTGGTAGGGGTAATGTGGTTATTGAGTTAATTCGATACATCAAACATATTTTTTAATTTATTTAAAATAAATTGAATCATAGTAAATAAAGTATTAAGAAAGACGAATATCGGGAAAGATGGTCATCATTTTAAAAAAAAATAGATTATAATAAATTAATTTTTTCTAAAAAAAAAATTTCTCCAAAATTCATAAAAAAAAATTCTCTTTAAATAGAGACTATTTTAATTTGATTTGGACACATAAAAAAATCATTTTTTTTAAATATAACTTTAGTAATTATCCTTTGTTAATTTTCCTTTTTAATTTCTCAATATATTTTTAGTCAAAATTAATGAAGTGTAAAGTTTTTTTTTTATTATAAATGATAATGGTAATAATATTAAATTTACTACTTATAAAAATAAATTATATAAAAGAAAATAAAATTGATGGAGTATAGGATAATGAGTTGGAAGGGGTAATATGGTTATTGGTTTATTTTAGTTCAATACATCAAACAATTTATTTATTTTATTAAAAAAAATTGAAGTATAGTAAATAAAATATTAATTACTTTTATTAAAAATTACCCAAATAAAGTGGATAGTAAATGATTTATTTTGTTTCTTATTTTTTTGGTGTAAAAAAAATCAAGAATATAAAATAAAATAAAAGTGGTGGGATATAGGATGATGAGTTGGAATGGTGTTGAATTATATATATATATATATATATATATATATATATATATATATATATATATATATATATATATATATATATATATATATATATAATATATATATAATAAAATATAATTGGATAGTAAATGATTTATTTTATTTCTTAATTTTTATTGGTTAAAATTATGGGAGCCGTAAATTACACGGGCCTAAATAGCCACGTGAATGCATTTTTCTTTTTCATTTGATAATTTTAGTTTTGTATTTTTCATGGTATTTGTAGTTAAAATTAAATAAGTGTGAAATTTTTATTTTAAATAATAAATGATAATCATAATAATAATATTTTTACTAATCATAAAATGGTCATCATTTTTTAAAAATTATTTTATAATAAATTATTTTTTTCTAAAAAAAAATTTCACCAAAATTCATAAATAAAAATTTCTCTTTAAATAGAGGCTATTTTTATTTGATTTGGACAAATAAAAAAAAACCATTTTTTAAATATAACTTTCTTAATTATCCTTTGTTAATTTTCCTTTTTAATTTTTCAATATATTTTTAGTCAAAATTAATGAAGTGTCAAGTTTTTTTGTTATTATAAATGATAATGATAATAATAATAATTTTACTAATTATAAAAATAAAGAATATAAAAGAAAATAAAATTGATGGGGTATAGGATAATGAGTTGGAAGGGGTAATATGGTTATTGAGTTTATTCGATACATCGAACATTGTATTTATTTTATTTAAAAAAAATGAATCATAGTAAATAAAGTAATAAGAAAGACGAATATCGGGAAAGGTGGTAATCATTTTAAAAAAAAATAGATTATAATAAATTATTATTTTCTAAAAAAAAATTTAACCAAAATTCATAAAAAAAATTCTCTTTAAATAGAGACTATTTTAATTTGATTTGGACACATAAAAAAAAACCATTTTTTTAAATATAACTTTAGTAATTATCCTTTGTTAATTTTTCTTTTTAATTTTTCAATATATTTTTAGTCAAAATTAATGAAGTGTAAAGTTTTTTTTTTTTATTATAAATGATAATGGTAATAATATTAATTTTAATAATTATAAAAATAAATAATATAAAATAAAATAAAATTGATGGGGTATAGGATAATTAGTTGGAAGGGGTAATATGGTTATTGGTTTATTTTAGTTCGATACATCAAACAATTTATTTATTTTATTTTAAAAAAATTGAAGTATAGTAAATAAAATATTAATTACTTTTATTAACAATTAGCCAAATAAAGTGGATAGTAAATGATTTATTTTGTTTCTTAATTTTTTGGTGTAAAAAAAAATCAAGAATATAAAATAAAATAAAATTGATGGGATATATATATATATATATATATATATATATATATATATATATATATATATAATAAAATATATATAAATATATAATAAAATATGAATTTTTATAAACAAAACAATTTTGTATTTATAAAGTATATATTGTTATTTAATATAATAATAATTTATATATATATATATATATATATATATATATATATATATATATATATATATATATATATATATATATATATAGATGAGGGATTGTAATGAGTGTGAGTTTTGGTTTCTATTTAATAAGTGAGATGGGGTAATATGGTTATTGTGTTTATTTTAGTTCGATATATCAAACAATTTATTTATTTAAAAAAAATAATTCTTTTAAGCATAGTAAATAAACTATTAAAAAATTTGTCGATTTTTCTATTCTTCTCAAAATATTGTTTATTTATAAAGACGAATATCGAGAAAGATGACCATCATTTTTAAAATTTAGATTGAAGTGTATGTCAATATAATAAGAAATAAAGATAGTATAAATTTGTATTTTAAAATAGGGAGAGGAAGAAGTGGGTTGAGTTTGATGAGGAAGTGGGGGTTTGGGAAAATTTCTTTTCATTTAACGAAATTGTTAGTATTTTTTGTATTTTTTTTTCTCCTAAAAATTAAATAAGTTACATTGAAAATAAATATCATAATTATGTTCATAATGAGTTAATCTAAATAAATATGACATATTTTTTTTATGTACGAGCATGAGTTAATCGAAAGTTTCCATTTTAAAAAGAATGATATTAATTTTTATTAGATAACTGTACTTTCCTTTTTGTATGAACAAATATTTTGTTTTTATTTAAAATTTTCTCTTTATCAAAAAGAAATAAAATATCACCTTTTTTTAACTAGATTTTCAATCTTCACCTTCTTTTACTAATTTCAATAACTTATTTCGTATTTGATAAACAATTTCGTGTGTTTTACTTACTTTTTTAAATGATAAAATACTATAGAATTGTATATAGAGAAATGCATATTCCTTATGGTTTTTGTTTATTCCTATTTTATTGTTTTTTAATTTTTATGTACTGACAATGTAGTCTTTATGAAAGTATTTCATAATGTATAAATTAATTGAGTTCTTGGTTTATTTTAGTTTAATTTTTGTCTTTTGAATATATAGTAAGGCCCCGTGCATCGCACGGGAGTCAATCTAGTCATCTAAGTGAAAGTATATTAGTGATTATTCTCAATCTTAATTTCTTAAATCAAATCAATTGTTTATTCAAATTATTGACCGTGTCGGCTTAGTTTGAATTTCAATTATGGTTCTTAGTTGAGCGTGTCGCCGCTATTAACTACTAACAAAGAGGGAAATAGAGATTGAAATATATCTCGTGATTGAGTGAATAGGGGAATTTGTCAGGGAAGGTTCTAGCAAATGGTTCCCTCTCCCAACCCCCGCTTGGCGGGGAGCGCTTGGCGCACCGGGGTTTGCCCTTTTTATTGAGTGAATAGGGGAATAAGGGAAGGGATTTAACCAATGATATTCAGAATTAGAATGGGGATATAACTATGATCCAAAGTTCTCTTTAAATTATTGTTTACAACATTATCATTACTTGCTTTAGTTTATTTACAACAATCAATCAAACAAACCCCCAAACTGGTGTGTGACTATTACATGAACAAATAACCGTTCTTCAGTGGATCGACCCTGGACTTGTCCTTGCTGCAGTCTTTGTAGCCGAGTCTTGTCTTGGTATTTAATTTGCAGGTGTGCGACTTTAGCCTGTTAAATATCATTGTGTAGTACGTTATTTTCTTTTAAAAAAAAAAGAAAAGAAAAGAAAAAGAGGCTAGGTGAAAACCGGAAACGGCACCTAGGCAAAAGGTGAGGAAGTGAAATGTATACATCTTTTTTATCACCGGAGTGGAGTCATAAGGGAGGTTTGGAGTTTCGGGTAGGATCACTATGGAGTAGGAGGTTCGGATAGTGGTGCCTAGGATTTAGAAACCCTCGTTCACTGTTGGAGTTATAAAGGGGTGTTGGTGCTTTTTCCGAGGTAAATCTTTGTTTAAGAATCACAACCTTAGCATTGATTTCTTTTTATGAGGGTGTATGTAGTGTGAGCCAAGCGTGGGGGAAATATAGGACATATTTAGTTTCCCTTGGCTTTTATTTGTGTGGATCTTTTGTTTGGATACCGTTTATTTTGGGAGTTGGTATCAAGCTAGGATCATTATTTTTATTGTTTATATTTTTGGTGTCATAAGGAGATGGAGTTTCTAGTACTCCGATGGTTTTTATTTTTCATTGACTTGTGTGGGCGGAATAGAGGAGACTAGGAATCATTTGCCTCCCATGCGTCTGTTTTAGACCGGTGTTTAGAGTGGGGATAGGATATTACTCAGGGACGAGTAATGGTCTAAGCGTGGGGGTATTTGATATGACATAATTCATACTATCTAATTTCTATGTTTTCCGTCCTTATTATTCTTTATTTCCATGTATTTAGTATAGGATTGATGTAATTTGAGTGAAATATGTATTGTGAGGATTTATTGAGAAGTAATGTAATTCGAGGAAATTTTAGTGATTTTAGTTTGTAATCGAATTTGGTTCTCAAGGAAGCTCAAGATCATCATCTCTACATCAATGAATGGATGTCAATAAAGTTAAGACAAAGTCATCCAAAGAAGAACCGAAGCGAGCCAACGAGTCAAGAGAAAAATGAAGAATTCTGAGATTTTAGGCTTCGGGACGAGTCTTCCCCAACATGCCTACTATTCCCCATAAGGGGGACGACTGATTCAGAAAGCAGAATTTAAGGGACGAGTCGTCCAGAATAGGACGAGTCGTCCCCAAACCGTATGCTGACATCATTCGACGGGAATTTAAGCAATTTTTGGTATTTTAATTATTTTCTTTTTCCTTTTTAGACTAGGTTTTGGTAAGAGGGTATAAATACTCTCTTTAAAGACTTAAGGAGGGGATCATCTCTTTACATTAGTTTTTCATAGAACAAGATTGAAGCTTTGATTTCCATGGAGAACTAACTCCATATACTTTGGATTAAGGTTCTTTGAACCATTTTATTAATGAATTGAGGTTTGTTTTCTTTTCCCTTTTTATTATCCCTATTCATAGTTTTACTTGTATTAATTGATTATTGCTAGAATTCCCTTCTACCGTGTCGGATTAGGGTTTTCATTGTAGCAATTTCATAAATCTTGTATGTGTCATCTTGATTTATGATTTGGGAAAAACTAGATAATCATCTAAGTGAAAGTATATTAGTGATTATTCTCAATCTTAATTTCTTAAATCAAATCAATTGTTTATTCGAATTATTGACCGTGTCGGCTTAGTTTGAATTTCAATTAGGGTTCTTAGTTGAGCGTGTCGCCGCTATTAACTACCAACAAAGAGGGAAATAGAGATTGAAATATATCTCGTGATTGAGTGAATAGGGGAATAAGGGAAGGAATTTAACCAATGATATTCGTAAATTAGAATGGGGATAGAACTATGATCCAAAGTTCTCTTTAAATTATTGTTTACAACATTATCATTACTTGCTTTAGTTTAATTACAACAATCAATCAAACAAACCCCCAAACTGGTGTGTGACTATTACATGAACAAATAACCGTTCTTCAGTGAATCGACCCTGGACTTGTCCTTGCTGCAGTCTTTGTAGCCGAGTCTTGTCTTGGTATTTAATTTGCAGGTGTGCGACTTTAGCCTGTCAGTAAACCTAGTCCTGATTACCTGGAATAACATCCTAACTAGGGTAAATTATTCTCGAACCAATCACAAATCAATCATACGATCTAAAATAAATTCCTTGAGCAATTAAACTGACTTAAATGAATCAATCTGCAAGCTACATGCAAGTTAATGTTAGACCCCTTCTCGGATAGATATTGTTCTTTTATGCGCTGTATCGGCCAAGATTGTCATATGGAGGTTAATACTTGATAATATGCAAGTATATCCTATTTAGAACTTTGAATTGTTATCGATTATGAGAGCCCTTAAATCTTGATCAGCTTTTGTGTATTAGCTCTTGTTACATCTGACAGCCTTTGCTTTGACAGGCAGAGGTGGTTGACTCTATGATGAAACCAAGTGGAGACACTGTGGATAGAGCTCTGGTTCCTTCTTCACAGTTGGACTCAGAATGCCTAGGAAGCTTGCAAGCTGCCCTAACTTCGAAAGAAGACGTGCTATCGCAAACTGCCTTGAGAGTTCTTATCACTAAAAGAGATAACCTGGTAGTCCCACCATTGCAAAAATCATACTTTGAAAGAAACGTTTATGTGAAAAAACTGTGTTTCCATTTTTGCATCATTCAAATTGCCATCAAATCTAGCAAAAAGGGACAAAGGTTGTTCATTAGTACATACCACCCCATTTCTCATTGGGGACCTCTCCCTAGGCCACCAGTCTCTCTCTCTCTCTCTCTATGTATATATATATACATATATATGTATATATATATATACATATATATGTGTATATATATATACATATATATGTGTATATATATATATATATATATATATATATATATATATATATATATATATATATATATATATATATATATATATATATATATATATATATATATATATATATACAGTAAATATCTACTTTCTCATGCTTGTCCACCATCCCAGATACATACATTTTCTTCCTGAAAGTGATACCTTCACATTGAAATCAGACTTGTTTTTATCTGAGGTTTCCCATAATACCAAATAATAAAGTAGAAAATGGTGGAAGCAAATAACATTAAAAGTGGCCTCATTATTATTATTATTATTATTATTATCATTATTTTATTATTATTATTATTTGAACATTTTTGCTATTTATCATTGTCAGACTGGTTGAATTTTCTTTATTCTTTTTTCCCTAATTGTGGATAAGTGGACAAACGTAGTAGTTACTTTTTAGTTTACGATTGGATCTTATCTATTACAAAGATTTGCACATGCTGTTTGAATTCTTATTTTTCTTTTGGAAGGCCTGAAAGTTATAGCATTCAGTTAGTGCCAGATTTACATTGTGGTGTGTTTCGTGTTATTTCATGTTAGCTATGTTTGCAGACAAAGATTAATGCATTGATTCTTTTCTGTTGACCCCCCTTTCCATGTGTCCTCCACTCCTTGCAAATAAGTTACTTGATGAAGAGTTAAGAGTGTGTGTCTGTGTGCCGGGAGAGGGGGGAGTGTTACATCTGAGGGGAGGGAGACAAGGTCTAAACCACCTTCTCTAATGTTTTTATGAGTTGGTCTGTGTTAAAATTCATTTTTTCCTTTTTATAGATAGTATCATTATTGCTTGTTGCTTGTGTTTGCAGTCTCAGAGGATAAAAACTCTACAAGATGAGATTGCTGTTTGCGATAAAAGTATTCAAGTCACCAATGGTATACATTTCTTTTTACATTCTGTTCAAGTCTACAGCCCCTTAATTTATTATTGCAAGATCACATGTATTCTTTGCAATTGAATCAGCAACTTTTCTGAGCGTTAGTTAGATGGAAATAGTCGGTAGAGTCAAGCCAAATGCAATAGTTGTGATATGTGTATGGTACCTAGGCATGATGCAGTTAGTTAGAACTTAGAACTGAGATGTAGACTAGTGCTTCACTTAAAAGAGCATAAACATCTCTTCATTTTCCAGCTAGTTAATTACATTTTGGATTACATATCAAAAGTTTAGATCAGTCATTCTCTTTTCATATTCCTTTTATTCTTCAAAATGCGAAATTTTACTCCGTGATTGAATGTATTTGTAAATTCAGTTTGTATGAGTAGATCTTTTCCACTTAGGCTCCGTTTGTTTGGGGGAAAATGTTTTCCGGAAAACATTTTCCTCATTTTCCGGTGTTTGTTTCGCACTAGAAAATGGGGAAAACTTCATTTTTATCTTATTTTCCGGAAAACATTTTCATTTTCCGAAAAATATTTTTCCGGAAATCATTTTCCGGAAAATGTTTTACGCTAAACAAACGGAGCCTTAGTATTAGAAAGCTGTTCATGGCGCTCATCATGGAGCGCAGTTTAAGTAATGCTCTTTCAGTTTTACACTTGGGTGGTTATTCCTGAATGGCTAATGCACAGTTTGGGTGACCTTTTGCATTTTTTCCTGGCATCTTTCAGCCAAGGCATATGCCTCCAGGAAAAAAAAAAAAAAAAAGAAACAATGGAGAAATAAAAGAGGTTTATGCTAGTTGATGCAAGATTTGACAAGTCAGTTGATGTAAGCCTATTTTTTATATATGGATCAAATAGATTCGAAAAGCTAGCCAGACTTGAGAGCCCAGATCTGTAATGGCTAATTAAAATTGTATTTTGCATGTCTAATTTATTTTTCAAATTAAAATAAAAAATATTAAATTTGATTTTGGACTTGTTCAATATTTTTCTAGATTATAACCCATCACTTTGAGATTAAAAATGCAAATGAGTGAATTAATTTAGTTGGAGATATGTAGGATTACAATAATAAAATTTTAAATCAATTGGATTTCCAAATGTCAAACTAAAACCTTTAATTTTGTAATAGATTCAATAAAAATGTCCCCACGTATTTTTAACTAAATTACAGTTATTTACAAAATTGTTATCATGGATTTAAATATGATTCAGTTATTTATAAAAATTACATTGTGCAATTTTAAATTTTCTGTTGCAAAGCTCCAAAAATCTTATGTCTACTTTAAGTACTCTACCAATTCAATCAATGAAATGAACCTACGTATATACATCCAAGTCTTAAAATCATTGGTATTCAAATGGTTGAATATGTGTTCATTGATGATGTTTCAATTCGGTGACAAATTAGGGATTATGCTTTCTTTTCTTAGATTGAAGCCTTGATTTTAATTTTAATTTAATTGCAGTGAAGATCGATTGAAAGCTAAAGTTGGACCAAAAAAATGATCAAGAGTAAATTATGGCAAGAGCTAGAGGAATGAATGGTCAGGCTATTTGGGGAGAAAGAAAGAAAAGAGACTAAAAAGAAAAGTGGGATATTTACTCATTTTTGTAACTTTATTATTTTTCATAATATTTTAGTCTTCTCCCGTGACTTTATAAACCATCATACTTTTTCATCCGTCTTTCATTTTAAGCATCATATTTTATTTTATTTTCACAAAAATCCCTCTACGTTGAAAATCCTCTCATCCCAACCCAAAAATTGCGTAGCGCACGACACGAATTTGTGAGCATTTCCAAAGTAGAGTGATTTATGAGCAATAAAGATTTATTTTTATAAAAGAATTGAAAATAATTTGAAACTTTGTTTTTAGGCCTATCGGTTTCAAGACATATTTCCACAAGCCAAAATCTATGGAGAAACGTGTTTTCGAACAGGGGTGAACCGGTCTGGTTCGAACTAGATCGTTTTTTTTTTTTTTCCTTCTGGATATTCAGAACCCTTCGAGGTTGATATCCAGAACCTTTAAAACTAATATCAAGAAAAAAATTATAAAGGAAAGAAAACATTCGGGATATCAATCTCAATATTCTAGATTATCCAGAACTATTTGAAGTTGTTATCCAGGAATTTTGAGACTAAGTCCATGTCTAACAAAATTTCTGGGTATCAACCTTAAAGTTTTCTGAATATCAACTTTAAAGATTTCTGGATATCAACATTAAAAAATTTTGAATATAAACACTGCCGTAACACTTCATTTATAAAAACTTTCAAAAGTCGATTTGAGGGCCTAAATGATATCTTTTGAGATCTTTAAACCCATAATTTCGAGGCGAAACCTTGTATTTTGTAGGTCTTCATATTTCCTATATAAGTTTGTTTTCGGGATATTTGTCTCAAAGCTTCTACATATGACCTAGCACTTCTTATAGTAGTTGATAAAAACTGCAAGTTTAAATGGCAGTTTTGACAGTTAAAAATTGCCATTTTGAATATTAATAAACAAAAAGCGTGTCACAAATAAGTGTCAGTGTTAACATTAAATAGTGTCAATTCAAGTGTTAAGAAGTATCAATTGGAAGTTAAAAAGAGTCAATTTGAAGTTCAAAAGTGTCAATTGGAGTGCTAAAAGATGTCAATTTGAGTGTAAAAGTGTTGGTATAAGGGAGCTTATACAAATGACCTAGCACTTCTTATAGTAGTTGATAAAAACTGCAAGTTTAAATGGCAGTTTTGACAGTTAAAAATTGCCATTTTGAATGTTATATTGAAAATCTTATTAAAAAAATCCAAGTAAAAAACTCCAAAAAATAAATAAATACTCCCTCCGTCTCGATTTAATGTTCTGAGTTGACTTTGCACGGGGATTAAGAAAAAGTAAAGTGGTGTGAGTATGATATGTAAAGTAGGAGAGAGAGTGGGTAGAGAGTTTTTGTTATGAGAATGACAAGTGGGGTCCCATTTTCCATTTTAGGTAATAAAGCAACTAAGAACCTTAAATTGAGACATACCAAAAAGGAAAGTAAGAACCTTAAATCGAGACGGAGAGAGTATTATTAAGAAAAAAGAAAAAATAGAAGTCCATAAAAATAACAAAAATAACGTTGGCAATATGTAAATTTAACACTAGTTTGTAACATTAACACCGTTTGTTTTACATTGTCATTTTGTTTGTAGTATTAACATTGTCATTTTTCAGGACACAGTCTTGCTTAATCCTTGGAAAACTAAGTTGAAAAATCTTGTATTTAAAATGGCAATTTGTAACATTAACAATCTAACATTTAAAATAATAACACCAACACTTATTCGGGACAATATTTTGGTTAGAACCCGTTTTTATATTATGTAACCGGACAATACCTCTAAAATCCCATTTTTTTCATATTGATTTGGATAACCTATTGGTTAAAAGATTTTGTAAAATATCAAAATCAACAAAGAAGGCAATGCTTACAAAACAAAAGCTAAAAATCATGGAAACATAATAACTCCAACAATGCAAATATTAAACCAGTGAAGAGGAATAAGTATATGAAGGCCTGAGGATGTTACGATATTATTATTAAAAAGCAACAATGGATTGTGAATCAGAACGAACAAAATAAGGTTGCGCAGTAAGGGAGATAAAATTGAGTGTAATTACCAAATAGAAATGGCTTTTAATTGCCCTTCTGAAGCGACTTGACCTCCATCCAAATTTTTTTTTGATACTTGCACAATGTATTCTCCGCACCAACACCATGCTTAGCAATGCACTGCATAGTGAATGAAAGAAATGTATTTTAACCTCTTGCACAAGTTCACAGAGGTGACGATGCATCAAAAGGTCACAAGATGATAGAGCCTCTTTCCCTTTGCATAGTCATAACCAGAAACTATATTCACTTCCAAAAACGCAGTCATTAGAATAATCAAGAAAAAGTAGCGACTCAAGATGTTTAGTACGGTACGGACAAAAAAGATTTGAGTGATTTCTACTTTAGCCAAATGGATGCTATGATTGCTATCTAGGGGTTTAGTAGTAAATTTTGTATATACAACAGGGAAAAAAGGTCATTTCATGGGGTAAGGGGAGGATGTGTTTAGCGTTAAGGGGATTGTGTTTAGCACCTACATATACCTAAGCTGCTAATAAAATAAGAAAAGGTTGCAAAAAATATAACCAAACATTGATTTGTGTTTATTCTATACCTAAACTCGTTTTTTGTTGTAAAATATTTACCTCGCCTAATTTTCTTGCGCATCTAAGGTACCTCAAGGAAACTCCATCCATATTTTTCAATTAAATGCGCAAGTGCCGCATGTGTGATTATATGTATGAGGGTATGTAATATTTGTATGTTTATGGTTGAGTTGGTGAAATTCGACAAAGATGGTAGGATTTTCATATTTTAAGGGTGTTCTTATTATACCCTCATGAGTTCAAAACATCGCCATCCTCAGCTGATTTAACTCAACTCTGACTCGCTCAAATCATCGCCATCCTCGGCCCTGAGTAAGCCCCATTTGAAACCCTAATGTATCACTAAATTCATGAGGGTATGTAATATTTGTATGTTTAAGGTTGAGTTGGTGAAATTCAACAAAGATGGTAGGATTTTCATATTTTAAGGGTGTTCTTATTATACCTTCATGAATTCAAAACAAGCACAACACATTAGCACTTAACAGAAAAATGGATGGAGTTAGCTTGAGGTAACTTGGATTCAGAGAAAAATGATAACAAAAATGAGTTGTCAAATCCACACAAAACCACCAATTTGGGTAACTTTTTTGCATTTATGCCTAATAGAAAATTATTATGTATAGGCATCAAGCTAAAATCATCACATATTACGTACAAATAACATTGATAAATTCCAACTACTATATATAGTATGCAAGCCTCACCATACATGTCATCTATAAACAAAGTACCAAATTATACATTAATGGTGATACTGCTCAAAAATACGCGCAAACAATAGCATCATTCATTATAGGCCCATTTCTTAAAATAGATTGTACTAACGACCATTGTAATTAGAAATCAACTAAGTGTTGGATCTTACGGTCATCTACTCTAAAATTATTAACGACCACAGCACATAATCCCAGAAAAAAAAATATAGGAAGCAAACCTTTTCATATTCACGGGCGGTATATTTGAGATACCGAGGATTTTTCTTGGGAAAGTATCCTTCTTCATAACCTGCCTGAATTGCATCTTCCTTCAACATTTTATGAACTACTGCAGATGGAAGAAATCATAACAAGGTGGAAATGTTTAAAAAAGACTAGAACTTATAGAGGAAAAAAGCACATATAAAGGGGAAAAGGAGAGAAAAGGAAAAAAAGAAAAAAACATAACCCAGTTTTTATATCCCGTAACCCCCTTCCTCTTCCTCAGTATGTTCAAACCATAATTAATATTACACTTATGTGACAATAAGTATTATATATAATTATGGTTGTCGTGCGCATTATGTGTTGGTCTATACTTACATAGTTCACTGTTCACGCGTGGATTAAGGAAAAAAATAATGATATAAATGTTGTGAGTGTAAAAGTAAAATAGGAGAGAGAATGAGTGGAGGGAATAGTAAATTATAATGGTGTTGTGAGTATTAAAATAATGTAGGAGAGAGAATGAGTGGGGTAGGGTTAATTTTTTAATAATAAAAACTTTCCATTTTGGGTAAAGAAACAAAGTGTGAAGTATGTAATTGGACGCCCAAAATAGAAAGTGTGAAGTATGTAAGTGGACGGAGGGAGTATATAATTATGGTTGTCGTGCGCATTATGTGTTGGTCTATACTTCGCAAGAGTTCACACTTACCCTCTTCATTGCAAGCAACTTTATTTCCTGCAAAAAGAGATGACCAACACTAAAAATCACAAGAAAAGAAGAACCAAAATTATATATTATATTTATGTGACAAAAACATGAAAACTAATATTCAAAGATAAAAGTTGGTAAACATTCTACATTATTTTTTATTTTATTTTTTGGAAGAACGGATTTTCTAGAAAATTTATAGAATAGATAATCAAAAACCAAAAAATATGTCCATAAAGGTAGCTTCTTATTTTTCACAAGTCAAATGAAGAAAGCATGTTGTCACTGAGTGGTGCACACAGATCTGATGATCATCAAATCAGATCTGATATTCCACCAGTCAACATTTCATCACATAGCAGTCAGCATTTAATCACGCAGACAGATTCATCTCCTTATCAGAATATATTCCCCTCTAGTATTTTCCTTTTCTTTATCAATACTTGTAGGAGAGTATTTGTTTAATTCTCCCTCAAACTATAATAGAATAGAAATCATAAATACCAAATGGGAAAGTTTGAACTACCATTCTGCGCTGCCTTGAGTTCCAACCAACGATCTTTATGTCTCTTGCACAAATAGCTCCTCACAGCACCATGCTCATTAACACACTGCATTGTGAATGAAAGAAACCACTGAAAGATAAAAACAATTAAAACATTTTGCAACTGAAAAAGTTCACAAGGGTTAATAATTATCGAAAGGCCTTCACAAGATGTTAGCTTATAGCTTCGGTGTCATTGCATAGTCATTCATAACCATAAAATTAATTGCTCAAATAATGGTTAGCACCGTGAAAGGGGTTTTCGGGTGATTTCTACATCAGCCAAAAGGTCAATTCAATCTGGTATTCACTACACAGCAAACATATTTGTTTTAAGCGGGAATTATCAATCAATACCTGAATAAGTTTCAAACAGAAATGGAAGGAAACATTGATGCAGGTGGATTGCACTAGGTAGAAAAGAAAAAAAAAATCCATTTTGATCCCTAAATAAGTGACCTTTATACATTAGGGTTGGTACTATTATTTACTCCCTCCACCTATACTGGATGTCCAATTTTAAGTTTGAGGGAAATTCAAGGAAGTTGACATTGGGGGATTTTTGGTAGCATATACATACATATACTCCCTCAGAGACTAACCTCAAACTGGACTTTTTTCCATTTTCGTCTGTCCCACATCAAACTGGAATTCCCAAAATGGTAAGGTTTTTACACTATTCTTCCCACTCATTTTCTCTCCTACTTTACTTTTATACTCATAACACCAATCAACTTACTATTCCTCTCACTCATTCTCTCTCCTACATTACTTTTCATACAACACATCTCGCCTACTTTACTTTTCCTTGATTACCGTGCCCAAAAAATTGGTCCGGTTTGAGGTAGGACGGAGAAAGTATACTCATATTGATCACACCATATGACATTGTTAGTACAAGAGAAAACCTAAAATATTATCATTACCAAGGAGCTTTAAGTAATTGCACCAAAAAAAAGTCATTAAGTTTGGGACAATTATTTGGTCAAAATTGACATTCATTTTGAAATGGATGGAGTACTTAATTGGTTTATTCATTGGGGATTTTTTTTATTATTTCTCAATTATTTGTTTCCTGCTCCTAGGAGTAATTAGCTTAATCCAAGTCATAGTCCAGGTATATTTAGGAGAATCTCATAGCCTATAAAATACTCATGTAAATGTTTATCAGGACAGTTCAGAGTAGTATTTCAAGTTGAGCTTTCAGAGAATTGTGGGTGATTCTTCTTATTCCTTTATCTGTTACATTTGCTTCAACCTTCAATTGGTATCAAAACCGAAGCTTGGCTTAGCAAGTTAGGTGTCAAAGTGATCATTATTTATGGTCCATTTCATCCTCTCCTTTTGCAGTTAAACACCCCTTCCATTCTTCCAGGTCAAAAACACAAAACTCAAAATCTGTGCAGCTACCACCATCATCGAAGTCGACCAAACCTGGGAGCAATTCCTTACCCAGGTACCCTAATAGTTCGATTCTGAACCAGGCCCTAATTAGTTTATTGACCTTGAACCCTAATAAGTCTATTGATATCACCTATTGTCACTTCCTTCCCCGCATGTCTCACCATGCATCTCATCTATAAACTAAGTGCCCAATTACATACATTAATGGTAGATTTGCTCAAAAATTAGGTGATACAATAGCCCCATCTACTTCAATATTTGGCGAAGCATTAGCATACAGACATCCACATGCACTCGCACCCTGATTCTTCTTTGCAAGCAGCAATTTCAATTTTTATAGTAACATTTATAATGTTTAATACTCAAGTCTGATTTATACTGTAATCAAATACTCTTACTTGTAAGATATTATCCTAAATCCATATATAGGAAAATGACACAAGTACCTTTTAAACTATAAAGGGAAAAGATTTGAGAAAGGAAGTGCACGTCATGTTTTTATTATTTCTCATGCTCTTTCAAAGAATTCTTATGAAGACTCTTGAAAATAACATCCAACTTTCCATCACCACATCAACACCAGCCCATACCGCACAGAAACCATAGCCATCATCACCAATGAGTGAAAATGCCCTTACCTTTCTTGACATCACCAAATTATATATTTCTCCTAAATATTAGTAAGATTTTGTTGCTTTGAATTGATGGAATCAACCAAATGCAATTCAAATTAATACCATAGTAGTTAGGAATCAACCTAGCCTACTTAGATTAAATTAATGAATTAAATGGTTTTTACTAGGTTGAAATCACAACCGAGTGTTGGATCTTACACAGGTTCGAAGTAGGAGTCTGCTGAAGAACTATTGCCACCTTAACACCACTAAACTATCAACATTAATTTGAACTAGAAGCCTGGTGAAGAACTATTTTTTTAGATAAAAGAAGAATTATTAGAAGGAAAAAAAAGGTACAAAGAGTTGAGGACAAGGTGTCCTCTTAAAAACAAAAATACACGATAAAGAAAAAGAAAAAGGAAAAATATAAAGAAAAATACAAAGCAAGCTAAATAAACTAGCTAATCCTAAGCTAGTGTAACGCGGCTCTCCAACTATTGCCACCTTACCACCACTAAGCTATCAACATTAATTCGAAATAGGAAGTGTACCTCTAGATAATCACGGGCAGGATAAATAGGATTTTTCCTCCGACAGTCTAAAATATACTCGTCCACATTGTCAAAACCTGCCTCAGTTGCACGTTTCTCTAATCTGTCACGAGCAATAGATTCTGCAATCAGAAGAAACAATATCAAGGCGGAAGCGTAAAAAAAGAGATTAAAACTTAAGAAAATGAAAAAGAAAAGTACACACTTACACCTTAAAGCTCAACTCAATCACTCATCAACTCTAATTAAGGGAACTACATCAATCTTTATCAAGTAAATCCTATAACTAGTAGGACTAGGGCTAATTGATTGAACAAAAAAACTTAATTTGAATAGAAATCAAAGCACAAAAAGCTGAATATATAACTATACAAGGACCTCCAATGTTGATCCTACTTGGATAAGGATAACTTATATGGTAATAAACACCCACTACATAAAGCAACTGTGGAATGTAAATGCGGCGGCAAAAGGGGTGGTCCTACAAAACAGCACAAAGATCATTATGCATTTCGAAAGTATCAACTGCCAATGGCTTTTTTCAGCTTTCCAGTTGCATACATGCCATTTATTTCTTAAAATATATTCACAAGTTGTTGACTTTGTTGATTTTGTTGTTGACTTTGTGATTTTGTTGCTCTTCTTTGTCTTACGTTAGTAAGTCTAATAATCTAGATTCGCGTGTCTGGTCTCTAAAGAGCTGTGGAAATTACTCTTGTAAATATTATCTAAATTTCTTGATCTGCAGCCCTACTCCATCTCCCTTTTCTATCCCGACGTATGTTTGGAAATATAAGTCTTCTCTCAATATTCGAGTATTTATGTGGATTCTAGTTCTTAACAAACTCAATTCTAATGACAAGTTGCAGATTCGCAGGCCAACCAAATGCCTATCGCCATGGTTATCAATGGTTACCGCCCGCCTCGCCTTTTTGGCACCTTGGGGGCCGGTCACCGTTAAGTAGTAAGGGAGGCGAATGCGCGCCTTTCTTCACAAGGCGTACTCCTTGCTCGCCTTTTTGATGCCCGCCTCTTGCCTATTTGCAGCTCTCTTTCTTTTATTCCGGCCACTTGTTCTTTAATTTCATTTACTTTTGCATGACTTTAGAACTACTTTTTATCTATTTTATTATTGTTTTGTTCTATTTTTTCCACCCTGCTCGCCTTTTGCCGCCTGCCTCTTCCCTTGCCTTTTTGCTGCCCACCTTTCGCCTTTTCAGTGTACATCTCGCCTGCCTCTCGCCTTTCCCCTTTGACAACTATGTTATCGCCTCATTTGTGTGAACTGCAGGGAGTCCGATGATACACATTACCATATCTTTCTTCATTGTAACACTACTCGCTATCTTTGGAAATGTCTGTTCCTGGTGGATGGCTAAAGGAGGGTGGGTAAGTCTAGAGTCCATTTCATCTTTTCTCCAAACTAAGTTTGGTAAAGGAGGAGATGCGAAAATTGTATGGGATTGTGAGGTATTTGCAGTTGTTAGTGCCTTTGGAGGGAGATTAAAGAACTTTTAAGAATAGGTTTTTTCCGAAGCATCTCTAGTGGGATAAAGTAGTGGCCCTAGCCTCTCTTTTAGGCCTATGCAAATGGTGCCTTCCGAGGGTTATCGCCGAGTGTCTTGAAAAGTGATTGGATTGCTGCCATTGCTTAGTTGTAACTTCTTGTTTTTGTTCTTTATTCCTTTCTAAATAGAATGCTTGTTCATCCTTTGAACATTGGTCTTAATATAATACAACCTTCTTTTCTTATAAAATAAATAAAATAAAAAAATTGAAGATACATGTGAATTACTAATCAAACCACCAAGAAAATGTGTCCACTAATGTTGCTTCTTTCCGCAAAAACAAATGAAGAAAGCTAAAGCTCAATCATGCAATGAATAATATTGTAAGGCAGCGATCCTCACCCACTCTCTCTTCTCTCCTTCCTCTACTTGGTCCTTGCTTGGGTTTCTCTGCCTCTCTGTGTGTGCGCATATATACATTTCTCTCTTTATAGTTCCTTAGCTCCAGCACTCACTACAGACACTGTGTCTTTATAGCTTTTCACCCCCATGAGTCACCTTCCTCACCTTCGCCATTAGACCTTTCTTGAGCTACCGCTAGCCCCAGTCTTTTGCTCTTCGCTAACATAATATGCATGCTATCACTCAGGCAAAAGCATTGTTCCATGATGGGAACTCCCCCCCCCCCAATTTTCTTATCAGTGTCTTCATGATGCACAACCACTTCACCTAAGACCACTGTGGTCTCCTTCTCTAAGAAACTATATTCGCCAACACATGCTTACTTCCTGAGTTAATGCATTAGTTAAACATGACGCTCATAAATTTGTTGAGCGCAACTGTCAAGTGGTCTAATCATACGAAGGTCAAAATAGAGTTTGGTTGATGAACAGAATAAATATTAACGGGCCAAGCCCAAACCTACAAGATTTGTGCAGAGGTCCATCAGGCCCACTTAAGGGCCCACAACACGAGATCGGAAGAGATGGATCGAAGCTCGTCGACAAAGGACGACGGTCGTCATTACTGAACGACCAAGTCCATCTAACGACGAGGCTTCTCGGTCCCATACTCGCTCGTCGACTCCTCCAACTGACGACCTAACAGGCATACAGACCTAGGTCGTCAGCTCATAAAACTTGCTCCATAAACCAGCGTTAGCACGCAAGTCAATAAAGTCACTATGTGCACCATGCTTGCCCCCCACCTTTTCGGCCTTTGCACCATGCACGCAGGCGCATGTACAGTCAAGGGGACAGCACTAACTTCCACAAATTGACTCAACCCACGCTCGTGTGGACGAGTAGCAGGGTGACACGTGGCGACATGACAGTACGGAGAATAAAATCTGTAATTCTCCAGCCCATATAAATAGATGAGCAGTACCATTACCAAAGGTAATACCCTTTTGATCACTCACGTACTTGCATGCACACAAGCTCTCTGTTTTTGCACCATTTATCAACCCAAACACTTACTCTCACGCCGGAGGGCCTTGCCGGACAAGCCCCGGCGCAGGTTCACGGTTTCTTTCTTGTGGTGTGTAGGCCTCCATCAAGTCATCACATCTTCGTTGGACCTCAATAGCTGATCCGGACGATTTCCTGCGCCATCAGTTGATATTGTGCAATAGATGATAGCTATTAAAGGCGAAAAGACGAGAGGCGGCCAATATATGTCTTTTTCAAGCAAAAAGTGAGGCGAGGCGAGGCGAGATATGGTAAAACAAAAGACAAACAAGTCAAAAACTAAGATAGCATATTTTTAAAAGAACAATGTTGGGGGGCAAAAAATATGGTCACAAAAAGTTGAACGCAAAATGATTTGTCATGATTTCATTGGTGATGTTAATTAGAGTGTGGCGGGTCCACAATCGATGCAACCAATAAAATATCGCCACCTCATTTTGTGCCCAACTATTTGTGACCATATTTTGTTCCCCTATCATTGCTCTTTTTAACATTTTACTCCCCTTGTCACGGAATAAATGTCGCACTCTCCATTTTGGATCGACCCAAAATAAATGTCGCATTTTAAAAATAGAATATAAAATGTGGTGATCTCCCTAAATTGTCCTTTCTTTTAAAAAAATGTTCCTAAACACAATATATATTTAAGTTAATACTTAATACATTTAAATAAAAAATGCATATCATGAACAGTGAAATCCTAAAGACTAGGCGTTGAAATGTACTGATTCCTCCAATGCAAATAACCTAGAGCACGAAGTGAGTATTTATAAAGGGAAGCAGGTTACTGGAATGTGTCTCACTCTCTGGTGCCGCATTTCGGCATAGAACGGGATGGAGGACATATATTTTTATAAACTACTTATACATGAAATAAACTCTTTGTAACTTAATCCTTTATTAATAATCATAACATTTTTTTTAACTTGTATGCACCAAAAACTACATTATTATCTTGAAATAAAAAGGTACAGTAAATAAATTGAACGAAAACCCTAAGATAGCAGCATAGATTTAAAAATAAAATCAGACATTCGAAAAAGAAGCATTAAAATTCGAACACACCAACATCCAATATGTATGATGGAAAGAGAAATGTCAGATCAACACTTACGGAAAATCTGGCTGAGACTCTCGCTGATGCTAGGGACGAAAAGGGCGATACGTATATAAGTGTTTTCGTCCATTGGCATTGGATTGTTTCTTTTGCTGACTATTGAGATTAAAAATCACAAAAACAGAGCCAAAGAGACCAAATGATCAGGAAAGATGCGATCAAGAGAGAAAATCACAAAGCTAAACAGGGGGAGAGAGAGAGGTTCTCACCAGAGTCGGTCGCCGGTGAGGGAAATTGGACGGAACTCGAAACGGTAGTCGATTGTAGGGTTAGGGTACGAAAACAGAGAATAAATGAGGAAAGGTTTTAAGAACAGAACAGAACAGGCCGGACCCTCCAACTATGCACGACTCCCGTGGCTGGGCACTTTATTTTGTTCTTAAAAGGCCCGTAACCGGTATTGACACGATATAACTTTGAATAGAATTTTTTTTTTCCCTTTTTATTTAACGTTATTTGAATAGGATTTTTTTCAAAGCAATAATCTATAGTATAAATGAGGGATGCAATGAACAGTGGTATGAATAGTTTCATTGACCGAAATTCTCATTGCCCTTAAATTTTTTTTTAAAAAATTAAATTTTGTCCTTAAAAAAAATAAAAAAAAATTAAATTAAAAAAAATAATTAAAAAAAAAATGTGTCCTCGGACACGGGCTTAATTAAAAAAAATAAATAATAATAACGTGTCCTCGAACACGGGCTTATTCTAGTTAATAATATTAATAAGAGGGGCTCTGACCTAGGCTCCTTGACCCGGATCAAAAAGATTATATTTTTTAATAAGACTAAAATTAATTTTATACACTATACTCCCTTCGTCCTAACTCACTTGACACTTATTTTCATTTTGGGCCGTCCCATCTCACTTGACACTTCCCAAAATAGCCTACTTTTTATAATTTTATATTCACTCTATCCCACCACTCATTCTCTCTCTTCATTTTTCACCACTCAATTTATTCAACCAGCACTACTATTTACTTCACTCATTCGCTCTCTTCATTTTCTACCACACATTTTTTTTTTTTTATTCTTTTTTCTTAGTTTTTGTGCCCACCTCAAGGATGTCAAGTGAGGTGGGACGGAGGTGGATTCAGAACTTATCGTCAGTGGGAGCAAAACAATTATTTCGCCTAATAATAACATTCAAATCAATAATTTTATTTGAAACGTATAATATTCAATGTAAAAAAAATGACAAGATAAACTTTAGGATATTAAAATAGATTTTATTAAGAATTTCTTAAGCAATACATAAAAATTTTGCAATCACTCCATTCATTAATCTTTTAGTGATAACTTAGTTTGAAAAATGGAATCAACATTCCATTATATTTATTATAGATATGTTAAAATAAATGTGTGATAATTTTATTTTTTTGTGAAATTTATTACCCATTGACATACAAAATTTTATGTTACCATTTTGCCTCAAATTTTTGTAACACTCATTTGATTTGATTATCTTATTAAGATATTTTGTTGATTATCTTATTAAGATATTTTGGTTTAGAGTGAAAAGAAAAAAAAAATTGAAAGGAGTTAATAAGGGAAAGAAGGGTTAAAAGTAGAAGAAAAAAGGTGGTAAATAGTAGGGGTGAGCACGGATCGGTTTGGATCGGTTTTAGGATAAAATCGACACCAAACCAATAACTATCGGTTTTATGTAAATCGAAACCATTAACTTCGGTTTTTTAATGGTTCGGTGTATTCGATTTTGGTGTGATATCGATTTGGTTCGGTGTCTTAATGGATTGTTGGACTTTAATGGGCCTTGTTTGGGCATCAAGTTCTTTTGTTGGGCTTTGTTGGGAATGTGGAAATCTTACAAGAAAGTTGATGTCTTCCACTCTGTAAATATGCCGCTAAAGGCTCGGTGTATGTCAAACATTGTAATACTGAGTTAAGAAAACAAGTATTTCCAAGATTCATCAAACTCGCCCCCCCGTAAAATGTGGAATCATCAGCACTGTTAGGATTCACAAATAAACTTTCAACAGTTGCACACGTTTAACTCAACTGGTACCAGTTTTGTTCTAAGCTATTGACAGGTAGAGGAGATATCTTTCGGAAGTACTATTTTATGAAACAATTGACGGGTAAAGGAAATATCTTTTGAAATCTATGTTATCTAGCTTCTCAATGCCAAGGGTTAAACATCTCCACAAGAAAAAATACCAACAAGAAAAGTTAAATCTGAAAAGAAATAGTTTGTCTTATCATATAGATAAAACGACGTAGTTTTGACTTATCGGTTCGGTTCGGTTTCTTATCGGTTTTTAAACTTTTAAAACCTAAACCAAACCGAAAAATTCGGTTTCTAAACTTTTAAAACCTAAACCAAACCAAATTGCTCGGTTTCGATTTTATCGGATTCGGCTTTTCGGTGTTAATGGTGTTAACGGTTTTTTTTGCTCACCCCTAGTAAATAGGAGCTGGCGGGAATCAAAACGTTAACCTCCAATTATACTTGCTTCATCTTCACCACTGTGCCATCAGTTAATAATGGTTATAATGGAAAGTATGTTTTATTTATTTATAGATATTCGGTAAAAAAATTAGGGAATTTGACCCGGAAGTTTCTTTTGGAACAAATCACTTCCCTCAAGTTCCTCATTAAATCGAAATGACCTGGAAGTTCTTATGCAGTAATATATAATATTGCATGCAATATTATTATATTCACTCATATGTGAATATAATACTGCATCTATAATACAACATGGTGAAGAAACTTCTCGGGCATTATGATACTTTTTTAGAACTTCCCGGTCACTCTCCCAATAAATTAAAAAACCCAGTGGGGCCCATGGCTCTCACTGGTACCAACGTGGCACCGCCCCTGTATAAGTAGGGCTGGCAAAATTTTCAAATCTATACCAACCAACATGTGTACCAACCGTATCAATTATAATTGGTACATACAAATTGGTATATCGAAATATTGGTACGGTACTACCGTACCAATTATGTCAAATTGGTTGGTACTCGGTACAGAAATTTAAATTGGTTGGTATACCGAGTACCAATTATAATTTTTTTAAATATTAATTTATATATATATATAGGGTTTTGTTAGGATACCCACCATAGGAGTATCCTAGCAAGTGACCTATTATTTTTAGGACAAAAATGTTCCTCATTCCTCAAAGCAAGCATATGTATGATGGGGGCAAAATTGTAATCATCAAAGAGAGAGAGAGAGAGTTAGTATTATATAAAAGAGAGAGAGAGAGAGAGAGAGAGAGAGAGAGAGAGAGAGAGAGATTCTCTCTCTCTCTCTTTGATGATTACAATTTTGCCCCATCATACATATGCTTGCTTTGAGGAATGAGGGACATTTTTGTCCTAAAATAATGGAGTCACTTGTTAGGATACTCCTATGGTGGGTATCCTAACAAATCCCTATATATATATATATATATATATATATATATATATATATATATATATATATATATATATATATATATATATATATATATATATATATATATATATATATATATATATATATATATATATATATATATATATTATAATTTACTTAATTGACCATAACCCTACCTACCTACAGACTCTCAGTCTCTCTCGGTTCTCACACAACACAATTGCTTCATTGAAAGTTATAAGTTATCAAATTAAAATAAATGAAAAACTGATATATTCTTGAAGAAATGGGTGCAAAAAATGTTTCATACTTTGTTATAGGGTACCTGATCAGAGGTGATAGCAGTGCCATGTTCATCCTTGAATTGTGTTCACACTAGTACTCTCTAACCCGTGCCAATGGCACGGGACAGTATGACAAAAAGGAAAAAGTCAATAAGGTAAAGAAACCCCAAATCATATCTATATAAAATGTAAATTTTTAGAACATTAATACTCCATCCGTTCCATAATAATCTTCCTTTTTTTCCTTATATAAAAAGTCTTACACACATAAACATTTTAAATAACTGTATGGAAAAATTGGACTAACAATTTCCTAATCACATGCTTATTTTAGAATAAAATCCACCCCTTTTAGATTTCCTTCCCAATCTAGTAATTCTGCATGCCGTAACACAGAATTGTATACAGTAATAGTAAAGGATGAAATCCTTGAGCCTAAACAAATCTTCAATTATGATGTGATCAAACATGTCCTATAAAAATAATTGTAACCATAGGTAGAGACATTAGCTTACTCAAAATTCCACCTATTTTGAAGCATCTGTTCTTTTCCTATCAGAAAAAGAACTTCAATTATGATGTGATCAAACATGTCCTATCAAATTGCAGTTTGCGGATGCACATCAAGTAATGCAAGGAATTCAAAGGCTTGATGGTGCTAGATTCCCAGTCTTAACTCCAAATCTCAAAGTAAGGTGTCTTTTATCTTGTGAATATAACAGTTGCAAAGTGATGTCCATCTAGATGCAAGGGAAGGTTTGTAATCTCTTTTGTTAACTCAAAATAACATCAAAAGTTGTAATGAGAGCAGTATGGTGTAAATAAATTTTCATTTTGGAAAAAACTTTGCATAAATGGAAATTTATTTAGGTACGTAGGAAGTACTATACTTACTCGATGATCCAGGTACCATGCTCACTCCTCAAATCAGTCCAAGAAAAAGGCAAATTCCTTGCATCTTATTTGAGCATGCAATTTGGAAACCTAACACAGAACATTACTCAGTAAGCTAGTGTGAAAGAAGAAAGTAGAAAACCTAATCATGAAAACAACTCGAAAAAGCACTTGTGCGGTCGAAGGAATAACAATTAATTTTCCGGGCATACTTGTGGGTGGTACACTCCTTCAGCCACAAAATGATGTAAGTTTCCATTCAATGAAAGATCAAAATTGAAGAATCACACACACGTGCACACACACAAAAAAATACATCTTGTTCAACTCCCTCCGTCCCCGAATGAATATCCATTTTTAGTTAAGGGATATTCTGAAAATGCTTACTTTTCATAAATTTCAGAATAAAAATGCATAAACAGTCCTGATATCTACATTCTAAACTCTTGGTTTGCAATTACAAATAAAGTGAAAAAAAAATGAAAAAAACATTTAGGGACAAAGTTATTTAAAAATGGACATTCATTTAGTAAGAAACATTTCAAGAAAACGGACATTCATTTAGAAAAGGAGGGAGTATTATTTATTTCGCTTGATAAGAGATTACTTTATAAGACTGAAGGCATACACAATTATGCTGGAGATTTTCTCATCATCATGGCTTATAGAAACAATCTGGGATAAACTATTTGTGCTTTCGAACCGGAAGTAGAAACCAGCTGCAAAATGAAAGATGAATTTCAGAAGTAGAAAGACGTCAATTTCAGTTTTATTGTAGAATTCAAGCACTTGGCACTTACTCACATCAGAACCAAGCTATGTTGAACCGCCATTTGATCTCCTTCAAAGTTTGCATTGAATCCCTTATGAACTAATGGATGTAAATAAATAGCACGTTTTTCAACTAAAATGGGATGGAATGTCGCTGGAGGTTTGATGAATCCACACGGGAAGAAATGGATGAAGTAGAAGAAGATTTCTTGCCGTCGTGTTGTAGAGGCTCTTGTCCCCTTCCCATTTATCAGATACGGCATTCTCGAAGTTTCGACCTGACGCCACCTTAGTCTGTCCATCAACAAACTCCGACTGGCTTGCTTCGATCAACTGTCTCGACAACTATTTTCATTTTCACTGTTGTTTGACATTTTCTTCTTCCCACTATTTAGAGACCCATCTCAATTGGTCAATCCTTCTCAATCGCAAAGAAATCTCTATTAGCACTCTCAAAATTTCAACATTGTAGCGTGTGAAAACTACCAGTTTGTTGTTCGACCCTCGAAATTTCATAACTCAAGTTCAAGGCTGTAGGCCACCGCATCCATGACACCTTAGATACCCATTTTTTTTTCTATATCCATCCATATCTCTCACAAATGCAAAAGTAAAATTTACATAACTTACCCATCCCAAAATTCAACCTTTATCTAAAACAGGACCCAAAAGCCTCTTTCCCAAAGTCGATGTATGTTTAAAAAATTATTTTCAGGCTATGGCAGACATTGACATGAAAACAATCTCATCAAATAACTTATGTGCACACCAAGAACAACCCGATTTGGTGTCTGTGAGCACCTAATGGTCACCAATGAATGCATCTTCGCTCTCTCTTGAAGCATAAATAAAGAGTGTATAGCCAAAGAAATTAAATATGGAAATATGAAACAATACATATATATAACAATTTTATGAATTAATAAATGAATTGCGATCTCGTGAAAGAGTAGGAATGAAAGGAAAGAAATTTTGTGAGCAAAGTTTGTATAGGTTTTTTTGCAAGCACCTCACGGCCTGAACCAATGTATAAGAGTATCAATCACTAACCTTCTTTTGCTCAATTCCTTGCAACGGCCTCTCATCACGTAGAGTGGTAGTGGGCTATGGCCGGAAACCCGAATACATCAGGCTGCTGGGATGTGGCGAACCAATGAAAAAGAAGCAAATAAATAGGTAGGCTCCTCCCGACACTGCTTCTTCTTCCTCCTCCTCAACTTCTTCAAGCTCTCTTCTTTGTTGCCGTCGCCTTCGTCCTAAGAAGCTGGGCCTAAGGCTGGCGAGGATTGTAGAGGACTTGTTAGTAATGAATGGAAAAGAGAGTCCAGAGAGTGTTTCTTCCTCCCCTAACGTCGCAGGACTTCCGTTGAGGTTCAAAGACGCCGGAGAGAAGAAAACTGAGCGGGCGGTTTGGGGAGAAGAGGGTTGCTTGTGAAACCTGCGTGGAGAAGTTATTTTCTTAGAGTCAATCCTAGCCGTCGAATTCATTTTCCAACTTTAAATCCTAACCCCTCTTTATACCAGGCTAAGAGGAAGTTATATCCTTCCTGTATTGTATATTAGATGAAGTAAGCTTTTGAATGTGCCAAGTAAATTATAAAAAAATAAAATATCAAGATATACAAAGATGGGAAGTGGGTACCTGTGTTCACATGAAGTAAGCCAAAGCTTTTGAATGTTCCGTACTTTGTTATGTGTTCACATGATAGCAGTGCCATGTTCTAAGCTTTTGAATGTTTCGTACTTTGTTATGTGTTCACATGATAGCAGTGCCATGTTCTGGATATTGATTAAAGATTTTTTTTTCAGGTGATCAATGATCTAAAATATCTGGCAACTTAGGTTACTGACAGCTTGATGATCACTTAGTTTTGGTTTTTGCTACATAATTATTGGGCCACCGGTGTTGCAAGGGAAATAACTTGTAGTCTCCTATTTTCTTTTGAACAATGTTATTTAGCACTATTTTAATGTTATTTTCTTGTAGTTATAAGCACTTTAGGGATTTATTATTATATTATAATCTCTTTAAACTTTATAATGATGTACTATTATATTTATTTGGTCTTAATAGAAAAATTGTTATTTTAATATATACATTTGGTAGAGTCTAGTACCAACTTGTACCAACCGAGTACCTACCGTACCAACTTAGTTGGTATACCGACTTAATCGATTGGTACTGGTATTGATTTTCATGTACCAAGTTAAACTTGGTAGGTACATGATATAAGCAAAATATAATTGATATACCTACCAAGCCACCCCTATGTATAAGACTAAAAATTAGTCTTATATACTCCATAATTTAAAAGACACATTATGATACGAATTTTGATCCGGATAAATCTTTTATTTGTCTTTTGGATATTCCATATCCTAATGTGTCTTTTTGGTTTGTCAGAGGGGCCCTCCTGAAATTAATCCTTAATAAGATGGAACTCTACCATGGTTAGAGCCTCATTCCAAATATAATTCGTTGCAAAATTTAACGTTCAACAAGCATGAGTAATAATAACGGGAAGTTGAAAGCAAATAATAAATTCCAATGAGAGAATTAAGCACCTGATTTGCCAAGGGAGATAATCATTTTCAATTCATTTTCTGGAATTGCTTGACAACTATTGATTGCATTCTTCTTATTCAAATTATTAAAAAAAAAAAAAAAAAAAAAACAAAGTGAAAGAAACAAAAACAAATCTAAACATCAATCCCTAAATTTTGCATTTATTAATTGGCAAATTGATAAATTGACCATTAATAAATGCAAAAATTGGGACTTTAAAAATTAATCATATCAAGAGATAAGAATGGAAGGATTATCGAGTAGATTTGTCTGAAAAAAGAAAAGAAAAAAGAAACGAATCGGATATGAGGAAGAACAAGAAACGGTACACAGAATGTTGGTGTTTGGTTGGTTACAAGTTACAACGTATTAGTATTAGTTATCTTATTTATCAAGATTTAGGCATTATTCTTGTACTAGTTATTCAGGGTAAGGTGGAGTATTATTAATTCTAAGCTTGTCTGTTTGGTGGCCGGAGAACGATAACCCGTTTTAATAAAAAGAGGATTATTAAACCCCTCATTATTAGTAATGTTATTAATAATTTTATTTACCAAATTAAGATGACGTTGGTGGTAACGGGACTAATTCATGTTTATTATGTCTAATATGATAGTATAAAATAATTAATATTCCGACAATATCCCCGACCTACATTTACCAAGTTACCTATAAAAGTAGACTTTTTGTTTCTTCATGATATTTCTTAATTGCAGTTGTTACTGATTTCTCTTCAACTCAGACAAAGATCTAATGGTCGTTAGAGCATGTACAGTGGTGACCGGAATTTTCGCTCAACGAATTAGCGAATCTGGTGCTTAAGCAAATTTTCGCTTACAAAAATTGATTTTCTTCAGTGGTGAGCGAATTTTTTCGCTAACAACATTTTTATAATTAATAAAAAATTAAAATTAGTTAGTTTATTTTATGAATTAGTAATATAAATTAGTTTTTCTATTTGTTCACATTACAAAATAATTATTTTAATTAAATTTATTATAATTGCATTTCTTTGTATATCTAACACTGATAAATAAACATCAATTTGATATCTAAAACGTTAAATATATTAGAATAGTAACTAACAAAGAACTTACATACGAAAACAAAGCATGAAAATAGAAGATAAAATGCTACCTATGATATTAAGAGTTGTTGATCGCATATATGTGCTCGATCAAGTTTTCATATGTAGCATATACTATAGTTTTATCATATGTAGCATTTTTTTTTTTTGAAAGCATATGTAGCATTATTTTTTTTTAAATGTTACATATGATAAATTTATGCTTAACCCAAAAATGTTACATGTGATAAATTTTTAGAGGGCCCATATATATGCTTAACGTTTTGGAATACATTTTTTAGATCTAATACCCCAATTTTTTCATGCTTTAGAAAAAAAAACCCAAATTTCTAGAATTTGAGAGAAGAATTTAATAAACGTCATTATTCCATATTCAGTTTGAATCAAGATCTAAAAAAATGTATTCCATTTTCTAGAATTACTTTGACATACATGGTGAATCGGGGACAAGAAATATGCTGAAGTTCGATTTGACAGAGTCCTTTTAATAAGTCATCAAAAATGAAAAACTATCGAACATAAGAACTCTAAATTCGAAATCAAAGACCAAACCTAAAAAGTGTATTGACGATGACGAATAAACCATGTTGATGGTGATGACAAGAGGAGATCGACGAAGAAGTGGATGGCAAAGGGGATGACTAAAGGTGGTAATGGTGACCAAAATTAGCAGGATTTTATTATGCAGATCAATTGAGGATGGACGAGATTTTGAAACGCAGAGAATAACTGGTTACTTTTCTGAAAGAAGATGTAATCCGTCTGAGACATAAGACGAGAATTAATAATACCACTCCTAGGTCGGGATAATTAGCGAAGGGATTAGGGAGTAATCCTAACAGCGCGTATTATTAATACCCACGCACATATCTATCAAACAACGTTTAATTCAGATTAATTATCCCCTCAAAATTATTCAGGGTCAAGACAGCCAACCAAACGGCCCCCTAGTATCATGAAAAGAGTGGATTATTAAAAAAAAAGGGTTATTACCGCCTAGTCCTTCATCCTAATCGTAACTATCATTTAAGAAAAACATTTTGAAAATTAGTCAACTAATCCGATATTCGGAATCAATATTACCATAGGATCTAGAAACCATTATACTTTATTTAAATGACATAATTACCCTACCCCTAACTAAAACACGTACCCTCCCCTCCACATGACGCACTGTCAATGCGCACACACATATTTGATTGCTCTTTCTCTCACACACTTTCTCTCTCTAACTTCCTCACCTCCGCCGTTTTCAGGGCCGGCCCAAGGGGAGGAAGGGAGGTGGGGCGCTCGACCAGGGCCCACGATTTGAAGAGGCCCCTAAATTTCTTGATCTTTGTAATATATATGCGTGCATTATTTGAAGGGTTTGTTGCGAAAGAAGGCCCATTATTGACTTGTGTTTACCAATTCAAGGCCCCATATTTCAATTTCATCGATTTAGGATTGCATATGACCAAATGTTATGTTTAGAACCTATTAACAAAAATTATTAATAAATTCTTAGATTATGTCTCAACTAAAATTTATTAAGGGTTTTTACCAATAAATCCCTGGCAGAGGTGGAATTTACCAAAATATCTACAACATTTCAAAACTGCCCAATAAATCCCTAGGTTTAAATCGATTTTACCAATGGTGCCATTGCACAAGCAAAGGAACCAAGATCACACCAGAGATCCAAACACATACTTCGACGTTTTCACCTTATCCGAGAGACTTGTAATAGGGAAGACGTAAAGATATGCAAAGTAGACACTAATGACAACGTGGCAGATCCACAAACTAATACTTTACCACAAGCCAAGCATGATGGTCATGTTAGTTCCATGGGAATTCGATTCATGAGAGATTGGGCCTAGTGCAAGTGGGAGACTGTTGGTGTTATGCCCTAGGCCTATATGTTTATAGACTTATATGTTGACATTATTTATTAATATATGAAAAGTTTATTATTTGATTATTATATGTTTTGCATATTTATTGTAATAATCTCCGTCCCTAATTATTAAGTGAATAATTAGTATAAATGTTAATGGATAATCATGTGATGATTATACACATAGAGATGCACATTAAATTTATGGGTACTTGTTAGAGAACAAGTGACTGGACTTGACCCGTATGAGATTTATGTCATGGTCAAATGTCATAATTAAATCTCATATGGTTACTTCATTTAGTCATTGGACCAGAGATTATCATGACCTTCCACATGATGAACATTGTGTTTGATTATAGTCAAACGTTATCTTAACGGGATAATTATAAACGCTATTTTTGGAATAATCGGATTCATGTTGGGAAGGATGATAAATCAAGATGGAATTTGTCCCTCGAAGAGAGATGTTTGCTTGGGCCCCTCGATGAGTGATAATGATGAAAGTATGTGGTCACATCCCAATAAGAGATTGGATTATGATTATACTCAAGATCGAAAAAGCATTGAACAAATACAAGTTGACGTGGACCATGATTTGTGTTCAATATGACATCGTGAGACAAAGGGATAAATGGAAGTGTACCATTGGAAACGTGAACTCTAAACGTTATATTAATTGGGTAGACATAATGGCTTGCTAGAGTTTGCTTATGTTTTATGAGGGTCGAATTGTTCGAACTCATTACCAACATAATATAATCCTATTGGGTCACACACAAATAGAGCTAATTGGTAAAATAATGAAGAAGAGACAATATGGGAAAAAAATACCACGTTGCCATATTATGCCGCGCGACATAGTATGCCAGGCAATGACAGATCACAGGAAAGAGATTTGTACCTGGTTTATCACTTTACACTTATGAAGTGTATAAAATAAACCACGCTGGCTTGATATGTCGTGCGATATTGTCTGCCAGGCAAACACAGCTCATTCCAAACAGCTTTCTACCTGGTTTATTCCTTTGCTTTTGAAGTTAAATGATAAACCCCATCCTTTGATCAGTATATATAGCCGAATTTTCAGAAATGAAATCTCTCTCTCTCCCTAATATATACATTCACATTGATTTGATCAAGTGAAAGGATCAAACACTTGTCCCACATATTGTCTATGTTCTTCAAAGGCTTGAAATTGTTTCAAGAAGTAAACCTAGCAGTTCAACAAGAATTGTTCTGGATTAGCTCAAAGGTGTGGATACTGTTGGTGTAATGCCCTAGGCCTATAGTTGATAGGCTTGTAATGTTGACATTGTTTATTATTATATGAGAAATTTATTATTTGATTATTATATTTGTTTGCATATTTACTGTAATAATCTCCGTCCCTAATTATTATGAATAATTAGTATAAATGTTAATGGATAATCATATGATGATTATACGCATAGAGATGCGCATTAAATTTATGGGTACTTGTTAGAGAACAAGGTACTGGACTTGACTCGCATGAGATTTATGTAATGGTCAAATGTCATAATTAGATCTCATATGGTTACTTCATTTAGTCCTTAGACCTGAGATTATCATGACATTCCACATGATGAACGTTATCTTTGATTATAGTTAAACGTTGTCTTAACACGATAATTATAAAGGCTATTTTTGGGATAACCGAATTCATGCAGGGAAGGATGATAAGTCAAGATGGAATTTGTCCCTCCGAAAAGAGATGTTTGCTTGGGCCCTTCGATGAGTGATATTGATGAAAGTGTATGGCCATACCCCAATAATGTATTGGATTATCAATATACTCTAGATCGAAAAGCATTGAACATAAACAAGTTGACGTGGACCATGACTTGGTTCAATATGACATCGTGAGACAAAGGGATAAATGAAAGTGTTCTATTGGAAACGTGAACTACTTACGTTGTATTATTTGGGTAGACATAATGGCTTGCTAGAGTCCGCTTATGTTTTATGAGATTCGAAATGTTCGAACTCATTGCCAACATAATATAATCCTATTAGGTCACACACAATAGAGCTAATTGGTATAAACAATGAAGAATGGACTTAATGGAAATTTTGGGAAAATTGGCCTTGTGGGAATGGTATGCCGCGCGGCATACCTTGCCAGACAAGGCTTGGCCCAGGAAACGGCTACCTAGCTGGTATGTTTTGTCGTATTTATGAATAATGATAAAATATACCACGCTGGAAAGGTATGCCGCGCGGCATACCTTGACCAGGCCAGGTACAGCTCTCCAAACAGCTTTCTAGCTGGTTTATTCCTTGCTTTATGAAAGTTAATGATTAAACCCATCCCATGATCAGTATATGTACGAGTTAGGTTGATGAAGGAGGTTGCTACAACTTGCTAGAAGTGTTCTATTTTGCTTAAGCTCTCTTTCTTCCTTAAACTCTCATAATATACACTCACATTGATAGGATCAAGTGTGAAGATCATTTCCATTGTTGTTGCCTTCTTCATTACCTTGAAAGTGTTTCAAGTTACTGAATCTAGCAATTCCACAAGAAGAGTTCTTGGGTTTGCCCATATTGTGTGGATACCGGTAGAGGGTCTTTGCCTTAAGATCTCAAGTTCGAGTTTCCATTCAAGTGTTCGTTGCTCAAGAGGGATTGAAGCTTGAAGTAGTACCTGGACATATTCATAATCTACTAGGGAAAGCGTTATAAGGTATGTTACCATTCTAACTCGTAGGAATCTATGTTTTAATTGTATAGAACGGATCTGTGGCTCGGGTTTTACGTTATATAAATGCTTAATTCCGCTGCGCATGGACCCGTAAAACCCAACAAATACAAATAGAGGATCTTAGCTCCTAACAAGATCAAGATCTGAGAGTTCAAGGATTGAAGCTTGAAGTTTGTGACCGGGAACATAATACATAATCTACTAGGGAAAGCGATTTAAGATATGCACTATATTCTATCTAATAGGAATCTAAGATTTAATTACATAGAACGGATCCTTGGCTCGGGTGGGGTTTTATGTTTAAATTTATTCTATATTCCGCTGCGCATGGACCCGTAAAACCCAACAAATACATATACTTGGATAAAAACCAATCACATGATATAAATCGAAATCAACATCGTAAGTGAACGTATAAACCGAGGTACGAACATGGGCTTGCCTAAGTTGGGCCCAAATGGATTGGGCCATAAACATAATCCAGCATACAAGTATCAGGGCCGAGGAGTATCTTCCTCGTATGCCGAGGATCATCCACATCGGCCTTATATCACTTACTTGGGCCGCCGTACTCCGAGATATCTTCAAGAGACGAGGAGAGAAAAGTATTTACCTCGTCATATCATCAAAGTGACGAGGAGACAAAATCATTCACCTCGGCATATTATCATGTCGACCAATCATCAAATAACGAGGAAGCTAAATCATGTACCTCGACTTAATTGCCAATGCCGAGGTAAAACATTCTTGCTCCTCGGAGTTCCGGCTAGCAGATTACACAGTCCTTATCAAACAAGGATTCTACAGTCATGGTCCAATCAGGATTACAATCACCAACACCAATTCAAGTCAAACAGTGACTCCTTAACAAATATAATCCTCTTAGGATTATGTCTTATCTCTTTACAAGTTCACTTCAACATGGATTCTATCAATCCATCCCTATAAATACAAGCCCTATGGCTTATTATTCGGGACGTTACTTTCTAATATACAGAAACTCTGTCAATTCAGTTTCTCATCATCAAACCGTGAACTTACTCTCACGCCGGAGGGCCTTTAGCCGGATCCGCCCCGGCTTAGTTTACGTGTTTTCTCTTATTTTCAGGCCTCGCAATCTCCGGAGCATTCATCACTTTGATTTGGGCTGATTTGACGATTTTGACATCATCAGTAAGGTATAAACTTCTTGAATCTTATATCATCTTTAACTTACTTTTGATTCATTATTCAGATTCATATAGGTATCACCATAAAAATTTCACCACAAGCCCATGTGATTATCACCATACAGTTCCCCTATCAATTTCGGGATCATACCAGCATCTCTAATTAACACATTTTCAATACTGGTATCACCAACCCACACACAACTCGAGTTCATATTGGTATCACCAAATAGTATGGGCTCATACCGATATCATTTTTCAAATCTCATTCTTGATTCATATTGAATGTTAAGACAAATTAACATCATAAAACTTCAAACCCACTTCTCATTCAATTTATTTGACAACTTAACAACAATTTATAACCCTTATTAACATTTCCACTCATACAAGGTTTTCTTCTTTAATTACACCAAGATACAAATCATATGTGTAACTATAACATACTTAAACCATTATAATTTAATAATACCAGTCTATAAACATGATTAATCCAATTTCTAATATAGTTAACAACACATAAAATGACCTTGTATTTTCTCAAATAACAAAATCTTCATCTATAATTCAAGCAATTATTAGATATTTCAAGAATTTTATAGAAGGATTAAACTTACATGATGTAAAGGGTCTTTCTTTTTAATAAAGCTTTTCTACCTATTAAACTTAGAAAATTATAGTTTAAAAGTTTCCTCTTTATGTTCTATAACTCCGATGAAGGATTCAAGATGAGAAAAGTTGAATTGAGGCTTCAATTTGGAGCTTGTAAACCATTTTTCTTACCTAGGGTTTGATGTGTGTGTTTCTAGTGTATATAGAGTGACGAGGATGAAGATAATCCAAAAAAGTGGGTATTTATATTTCATCAACCAAGCATTAGGTGTCATTTAATTTCTAACTTCTAGTTAGTGGGGTTAAGTTGGTGGTAGTTAATACTTCCTCCGTCCCGTGTAAGATTTTCTTTTTGCCATTTTGAGCGTTCCATATAAGATTTTTTTTTCTAAAATGGTAAAATTTTTTTACTATTCTCCCCACTCATTTTCTCTCCTACTTTACTTTTACACTCACAACATCAATCAACTTACTATTCCCTACCCTATCTTTTCTCTCCTACCTTACTTTTCATATTTACAACACTTACACCTCTTACATATTTTCTTAATTCCCGTGCAAAAATAAAAAAAGAAATCTTATGTGGGATGGAGGGAGTATTTGTTAACTTTAATTGCACAATTTGTCTTAAACACCACTTACAATCAAGGTTTTATAATAACCCTCATTAATTATCCTTAAATTAGGATTATTCAACATTAATCATTAACCTTGGGTTAAACTTTAGGCTAACAGAACTAATGAAAATTAACTATAGGGACTAAATTGAAATTAAAAAAAATATTGAATTCATTAATTTTCATAAATCTCACCAATTGATGAAAATTATTATTTCCTATGCTCAAAATATCTAATTTTAAAATTAATACTCAACCTATACCAATTAAATGTAAATGATCAGGGACTGTTGGGGAATTTCGGGAAAATCTAGCCCAAACAAGCTTAGCATGGTTGCATCGAATCGATTGTGGACCCGCCACACTCTAATTAAAAACGAGTTAAGCGGCCCAGGCGGATCTGGCGGCGGAGCCGGCCTAGCGCTGGCGGGAGACTAGTCGGGATTAGTCGGGGCTGGCGGGGCTTAGAGCCCAGGCGTTGGAGAGGCTGCCGCAGGCGGGCCTAGGCGCCCTTAGGCGGGGTCTTTTAGAACACTGATTAAAAGCACTAATAAATTTTTGACACCTTATTTTGTAACCCAATTTTAAAATATTTTTTTAAAGAGAAAATTACCTCCTAGTCCTTGAATAATACCCAATCTACATCTTAAGACAACATATTATCTACTCTCTTTGTCTCATAGTATCTTACCCACTTTGTCATTTAGGGCGTCACATTAATAAGTCATACTTTCTAAGAAAGAAAGTATATAATATTTTTTTATTGATGAGACTCACTTGTTATACACACAACAACTATCCACTTACTATTCCATACCTCATTTTCTCTCTCCTACACACTCACTTACTTATATAATATTATTTCTTAATTTCCGTTGCGGACAGTAAATGGGTACGATTCTATGAAACGGAGTTAATTTACATCCTAATCTCACAAAATATTTTATCTTACCATATAATCCCTAGCCATTTTAATTTAAGATAACTACCCTCCCCTCACCCCTAAATACACACACTCGTTCTATATCTCTAATATCTCTTCGGTCACCCTTTCCCCAACTCTGATGAACCCTTCCCCTCCCTCAACTCCGGCGAACCCCACCCCAACCCCCAACTCCGGCGAACCCCTCTCCTCCCCCAACTCTGGCGAACCCCTCCCTCCCCCAACTCCGGCGAACCCCTCCCCTCCCCCAACTCTGGTATCTCTCACACAGATTCACTCTCTCTATTTCTCCAACGAGCAATCCCCGAACATCTCCTTCTCCGGTCGCCGCTGCAACTCCTTACTATGGTGCCGCCATCACAGATCTGTCTGGATCCAAACCATTTCAGCAAACTCAGATATGGATTTCTCCAGCTGAAACTAAATTGCTGATTTATGCATTTTATTTAATTTTTCTCAAATTAAGAGGGAAATATCAACGATGAAGCTGATTAAGCACCCCAATGTGTTGAATCTTGTTGAGGCATGGGCTGCAAAATTATGATTTTCTGCAAACAGTACCGCCACATTTGTTTATCATCTTCCGGTTTATTATCTCTGTCATTGCCAAATGGCCTAGTTAAAATATGACTAATCTCATATAAAACTTTGACCCCGTTGGAATTGTTCCGTAAAATAAGGACTCAAATTTAGTGATACTAGTAATTAACCATTAATCGGGAATGACCATATTTAACCATGCCTTTTAAGGTACTTGTGTTAGCAATGTTTTTCTTGACTACTTCTGGGTAATATTGCATGATGGAAACTGTACCAAAACATATGTATCTATTTTGTGAACACTTTACATGCAAGTTTACAAATTAAAGCAAACATAATTGCATTTTCGTCATGTACATAAAAATGGAGTAGCTACATATTTTCTCATTCTAAAGGAAGAATTTAGTTTCAAGAGACATATTTACTGATAAACTGATAAGTCCTCACTTCTTTGGTTGTCGGAGAGGTCACATGAGTAAAAAAAAAAAAGGTTATTAATAGTTTAGTTGACAACTGTGAACTTACTGATAAGTTCTCAGCTGTTTGGTCACCGGGGTAAAAAAAAAATCTTTTTAGTTTAATTGACAACTGAAAACTTACTGATAAGTACTTAGTTGTTTGGTCGCCGGAAAGGTCATCGGAGTAAAAAAAAGTTTTTAGTAGTTTAGTTAACATCTGAGAACTTGAGAACTTATTGATAAGTTCTTAGTTGTTTCGTCGCCGAATAGGTCATCGGTGTTTAGAAAAAAAGGTTCTTAGAGTTTAGTAGACAACTAAAAACTTACTGATAAGTTCTCAGTTGTTTGGTCGCCGGAGAGGTCACCGGAATAATAAAAAAAAGGTCCTTCGTAGTTAATTTAACAACTGAGAAAGAACTTACTGATAAGTTCTCAGTTGTTTGGTCGTCGGAGAGGTCACCGGAGTACAAAAAAAGGTTCTTAGTAATTTAGATTACAACTGAGAACTTACTGATAATTTCTCAATTGTTTGATCGCCGGAGAGGTCACCGAAAAAAAAAAAGTTCTTAGTAGTTTAGTAGACAACTGAGAACTTACTGATAAGTTTTCAATTGTTTGGTCAACGGATTGGTCAACGAAAAAAAAAAATTCTTAGTAGTTTAGTAGACAAATGAGAACTTACTGATAAGTTCTGAATTATTTGGTCAACAGATTGGTCAATGGATTGGTCAACGAATTGGTCAAAGGAGCAAATTTTTTTTTACAAAAGTCACCGGAGTTGGTGATGGAGAAGATGAGGAGAGGTGACCTAAAATGATGGTGGTTGAAGAGAAAGTAAAATGATAAGGAGAGTGTAATTAGTGAAATGAGTGTACTTATAAACTAGATACTATTTGATTCGATAAAATATTTTTTGTCTTAAAAAGTAAATTAGGTAATATTGAGGAACTATATGGTTAATGCCCTTTTTGTAACTTTATTATATCTATTTTCACATTCACAATTCAACTTCTCACACACTCACAGTGGCACAACACACAGAGGCAAGATTAAGGAAGAAGGGATTTCTTTATTATTTTGTACAAATGAGATTGAAATTCCCTTGAAAACCGTCACCACCACCACCATCCTTATTCATTTCAATTTCAATTCCAGTTCCAACTGATGCTACCATGGCCCGAGGCAAAATGGGCTCATATTTCGAACTGTCGAGTTAAACTTAATGGACTCACATCCCGAACTGTCGAGTTAAAGCTAATGGACTCACATCTCGAACTGTCGAGTTAAACCTAATGGGCTCACATCTCGAACTGTCGAGTTAAACCTAATGGGCTCACATCCTGAACTGTTGAGTTAAACTTATGTGGACTGGCCCACCTAACGGCCCAAAGAGTACAATAAGCGGGAAGTAACTATCTCTAATAATGGGCTAAGCGGGAATATCATAGGCAAGAAGAGCCATCCCGCGGGAATAAAGACATAATAGAACAGACGGCTCGTGATCCTAGTCAAAGGGTATATTGGGAAGGAAAACTTGACTAAACCTTGGATAACAAGATAAGAATGAGTATATGCCTGGTCCCCACAAAATCAGGATCGTCACATGGCAGAGGGAATGTTCCCTAACAAACTCTTTTGGACTTATGCAGGAACCAATAGAACGATGACACGTGTGCCCTAAGGCACAAACCGCCTCCCTTGGATGGCACATGCACCTCGCGTGCTAGTGCAGTATAAAAGGAAAGAGACATCAATCCTAGAAGGTACATTCTAACTCAGGCTGGATACACTACACAGTACTTGTACTTTCACGTTTCTAGACTTATACTTTTCGTCGCTTATTCTCATACCAGAGGGGCTTTCGCCGGAAGTGCCCCCGGCCTAGTGACGTATGTTCGTGTGTGCAGGCCCAAGTACGAAGAAGGAGCACGATTATCTACCTAGACTACTATAAGGCCATATCCTTGTGTGCTGCTCAAGTTAGCTAGCACGCATCAGTGGTTTCATTGCCGGGACCTGAATCTCTTCGATTTACTAGTTTTCTTATTGTTTTTCCAAAATTCTCTTCGAATCTCCTTCATTTTCTGGAAATATTTCTTCACTTTTTCTTGAGTTGGTCATAAAAATCCCAGAACCTTATTTTCTAAGCCCAGAAAACACCAAAAATGGTTCAACATGAAGTAACTCCAACAAAAACCATCCCAGCCACAAATTACACAACCCTAATTAGGAGTGAATTTGAGATCCCACCTGGGTCAAATTTATACATCCAAGGCTTGGAAATGGAATCTGAAGTGCAGCGGAGGCAAGAGAGAGACAGTCAGGCAACTATTATGGCTGGGGCGGGAACAAGTGGTCCAGGCAGGGTGCAGCCAACTGCTATTCCAGATACGATTGTTGCTATTGAGATTGAGCGGATTAGGGCTAACAATCAACTTCTAGTCCAGATGATAGCTAACAACAATCGGCTGGCTGAGCTCAACCAAGACTCGACTGCCATCCCGCTGAACTTGGCTGGTCATTTGGTTGGCGGGAATCAACAAGGCGAAAAGGATCTAAGTCTTAATGTCTCACAAAATCACCACCGACAGTTAGTTGCCTTTTCACCTCCTCGAGATAAGGAAAGATAGGAAAGGTTAGAGGCTGAAAGCACGCCAATTAAAATTTGCATTTTAAGGGAAAATGACGTTTTGTGAATTTTGGGAGTCGCCACGCCGTTTTAAGGAAAACATTGAAAAACCATTAATTTTAGAGAAAATAGGGTTCGGGGGTCAGGTTACATTTTGGGAAGAACCGAAGGTTCACCCAAAACGCCTCACGAATGAGTTTCTTTTTCTTTACATCTTAAACATTTAAAAGTGTGTGCGATTTGTGTGAGACAATATATTTATATTTTTTAATTTTGTATTAATAATCTGTAAAAAACTTACATCTTGTGAGCCACTTTGTGTGGGGGGCCACGTCCCGATTTACATTTGAGAAAACGGATTACAATAGAGAAATAAACTGATTACAGTTGAAAAAGAAAGCCCTGTAAGGCCTATCATGCCGGGCAGCATGTGAAGCCAAGGTACAGGATTTTTGCAAGTGCTCTTGCAGGAAGAATCAAAGTACTTTTAACATTTGAATGATATTGAAATTAAATTACAGAGACTAAAACATGCATGTTTGATCATATCATTAGATAATAAATCACATAGAACACATATATATGCATAAATATGGAAATAAGCAAGAAAGAAAGAGAAGAGAAAAGGGTGTCACCTTTGTAGACCTCAATTCCTATACCAAGTTAGGTATAAGAATCTTCAATATCAGCTACAGGACCAGTTCCAAAACCCGAGAGATGAATGATTCGGAGGTTGGTGAGCAAAAGTATGAAAGGCGTGAAGAAGTGTGTGAATTGTGAGAGAGAATGAGTGAATTATGTGAATTCTCGGCTTGTATGTGGCTGAGAATATAGTTCACAGAGTCTCTTTTGATGTATACTGAAGTTAGATGGAAATTGGATCCTTAAAATGAAGGGTAGAGGCTTCATTTTATATTTGGCCTCATGTGGCTAGTTATGCCGCGCGGCATGAGGAGCCACAACGGCTTTTTGAAGACACAAGGCATCAAACAGGTTGGAAGGTGGTTGGAAAGTGGCGCGCGGCTGAGATTTGGGGTCCGGCTTATCATGCCGCGGCATGATGAACCAGCATGGCTTATTTTATAAGAAAAGTGAAACCAGGCAGCATGGGCAAGGTATGGCCGTAGCCTTTGTGAGCTGGGGCTGCTTGGCTTATCATGCCGCGCGACATGATGAACCAGATGGGCAGTTTTTCTCATTTTGTCTTACATACAAGGATAGTTTAGGTAGTAAATTCCTATAAAGTCCTTTAAAGTATTGGAATGAAATGCCCCTGTACTAGAAACACCCTTATTGCACTTTTATTGTCTAAAAGGCATTGCGAGTTAAAATTGGGGTACTTACAGTAGCCCCTCGGCAACGTCACTTACGAAGGAAGTGGGGTTGTCGATAACAGGATCACAAGCTTAACGAGCGGCCGGTGGGAAAAGAGAAGCACGACCAAAGTGGTCAAGTGATTGGACCTTTGAGAAAGGATTCCTACGTATCCCTAAGAGGGAAATCAAGCCTGGTCGTAGTTCGAGGAAATGAGAACGTGCCGCGCCTCAATCCTAGAATGATGTGGATGACTATTATGGGGAAGTCGCCCGAGTTTTGACCATTCGAAGGACGTCACCTGAGATATGACTATTCGAAGGATGTCACCTGAGTTTTGACCATTCGAAGGACGTCACCTGAGACACTATTCGAAGGATGTCACCTGAGTTTTGACTATTCGAAGGACGTTACCTGATGTTTGACTGTTTGAAGGGAGTCACCTGAGATTTGACTGTTTGAAGGGTTTGAAGGGATTCACCTGAGATTTGACTATTCGAAGGGAGTCACCTGAGATTTGACTGTTCGAAGGGAGTCACCTGAGATTTAACTGTTTGAAGGGAGTCACCTAAGATTTGACTGTTTGAAGGGAGTCACCTAAGATTTGACTATTTGAAGAGAGTCACCTAAGATTTGACTATTTGAAGGGAGTCATCTAAGATTTGACTATTCGAAGGATGTCACCTGGGATTTGACTGTTCGAAGGATGTCACCTGGAATTTGACTGTTCGAAGGATGTCACCTGGGATTTGACTATTTGAAGGATGTCGCCTGGGATTTGACTATTTGAAGGGTGTCACTTAAGATATGACTATTTGAAGGATGTCACCTAAGATTTGACTGTTCGAAGGATGTCACCTGGGATTTGACTGTTCGAAGGATGTCACCTGGGATATGACTATTTGAAGGATGTCACCTAAGATATGACTATTCGAAGGATGTCACCTAGGATATGACTATTTGAAGGATGTCACCTAAGATATGACTATTTGAAGGATGTTACCTAAGATTTGACTGTTCGAAGGATGTCACCTAAGATTTGACTGTTCAAAGGATGTCACCTAAGATTTGACTGTTTGAAGGGAGTCACTTAAGATTTGATTGTTCGAAGGATGTCACCTAATGATGATTTTGTGACGACAGATGGGATGGACACAAAAAATGAATATTATTTGAGAGCAAATAATAAAAGCAAGGGCAATGTAGTAAATTAACCACAGTGATAAACATGGGATAACATCACAGGACAATGTGTAAAATGAGGCCACAAATTTGTGAACAATGGAACCACAGGGGTGAACTTGTAAAATAAGGCCACAGGGCATGAGATGCCGCGCGTCATGGCTTAACATGCCGCGCGACATACTAAGCCCGGCGGCCAGACCTAAAATACGAGCAGGCTTCCTCGATTCAACTCATTTTTTCATTTCAATTGAACAGCAAAGCGAGAGAGAAAAGGAGAGAGAAAGCGACGAGAGCTAAGAGGGAGTTTAGAGTCAATTTCATCAAGAATTCGTTGTCCTATTCGTGAAAATGCCTCCTCGTGCTCGTCCTACCAAAAGAGCGGACCAACACGCGGCGCAAGGGACTCGGAGAAAGAATGTGCAAATAAACAATAGGTCGTTCTTCCCCGACGCAGTGAGGGGTCATTTCTATCCTCAATTGGACAAACATATTTCCGTCGGGAGACGCGACGTGTTGAAGGATCGATTTTTGATTTTGAATCTTGATTTTTAGATTTTTTTTTTTTTTTTGAATCTTGCATTTCTGAAATTGCATGTTGAAAATAGTATGGAAGATATTGAAATTATATGATGAAAATACGAAAAGAATGTATGCTAAACTTGGATTAATTTTGTTAGAAAAGTGGGACGGACCCAAAGTGATTTAGCAGTAATCTACGCATGATGTTAAGTTACTGAAATATGTGTTAATACCTGTGCTGTGTTTACCTGCAGGACTTGCGCACTAGAGGATCCTCAGAGGTCATTGGTCGATTATGGGCCGAGTTGCCGGGGAGTGTCGATGATGAGCATTCGCCCAAGGGCAAGGTATACATTGCTGGTTTTGGCCAGTTTTTTGAGATGGCGGGGCCCATGGGTGACACTTTGAGGAGTGCTGAGCTGATGCGGGCATTCCGTCAGTTTTGGTGGGAGACTACCCACTCTTTTCACTTACAGTGGGGTGAGTCTACAGTGACTCCTTGTGACTTCACCGTGATCACGGGACTCCGATTTACGGACCAGCCCATATATACCGCCGATCCTGCTGAGGGTCTCACTGATGAGCAGATTGTCGAGTTGATCGGCTTTCTTCCCCAAGTCAGAAAAAGGAACGGTTTTGAGATAGGCGAGGTCCATGGTCAGATCAAGGAACAGATTAGAGCCTATCCTCCATATGTTGATGATTCTCCCGAGAGCCTGCTTCGAGCCGAGAGGCTAGCTAGGGCCTTCGTGTGGGCAGGGTTATCGGATTTGCTTTTTCCGAATGCTACTGCTACTGCCCTGACTGCATTGCTTGAGCCTTTGAGGGTTTGGGACAATGTAGTTAACCTGTCCTGGGGAGAGGCAGGTTTAGCCGAGATGTATCTCGCTCTGGATGATATCAGCAGGGGGGAGGTTAAATCCTTCAACTGCTGTCAGCTGGCTTTTGAGGTAGTTCTTTTATCTTTACTTCTTTATTTGCACTATTATCATCCTTTGTAATCTAAACCCTCGTATCTGTTCTTCTTTCAGGCCTGGGCTTATGAGGTGTTTGGCTGCTATGCCTGGCAGGTCGAGGAACGCTTTCCCATTGATACCCATCCCGCTCTCCAGCGTTGGACAAAAGCGGCTAGGAAGCAAGCTAGGGTAGAGGGAGTGAGGTGCAGAGTGACCCTTTCATATGCTGATACTCTAGCTACATTGAGAGGGGTGCCCGCTCGTCTTTCTATGTTCCCATGGACTGGCAGGTATGATGGGGATGATTTTGATCGCGCCCTTGAGCTGACAGCCTGTCGCAAGCTCCTGGTGGGTTTGACCGGCGACGCTTTGTACTTGGGAGAACGGGTCGGTAGGCAACATGGGTACAACTGGCCTGCCTTGGTACCTTTGGATCCCCCTGCCCAGATGTGGCACCCTCGTAGGCTGGAGAATGTGGCGGAGTTGATCCAGGGGGTTGCGGCTGCGCAGTATACTCAGCCGGGAGATTATTCTTTATACATTGCTCGCAGACTGCAGTCCCCTCAGATGGGAACGGGATATGATGCTCGGGGTGCGGGCCCTTCCACCGGACATGTGGCCAGACCACCTCTGCCTCCGACATTCATTGACTATCAGGGTGACGGCGGCGTCCGGAGGACTCACATAGAGATGGACCACATTCATCCTCGTCTTCGTTTGCCACCAGGATCGCGATCTGTAAGTATTTCAGTCATTTATTCTTGATGCATCTTCCTGTTTCTTTAGACTGCTTGAATATCAAGACCTGTTTGCTAAAGTCTTTTTTTTTTTTTTTGTTTGATTGTAACAGGTTTCTGCTCAGTCTTACAGGCATCTTGCTCGAGCTTATACTGGGACTGTGAGGCTGGTTCACTGATTACAGAGAAGAGTGAGGCACTGGAAGAACCAGTGCAGGTCTCGGGATTCGGTGAACGTCTCTCCTCCTGGCCAGCCGCAGCAGAAGAGGGGCCGATCTGAGGCCGGCACTAGCGGGAGTGGATCTGGGATTAGGACAAAGAATCCCAATGTGCCTCTGCATGACGGCGATGATGATGAGGAGGATGTTGAGGCTGATCCTTATTTCTTGGATGACGACGAGATATACTCCCTAGGATCATGTTATGTCTATTTAGCTTATGTACCCCGTGGAGGGATGAAACACTTTATTTGCTTTTATTATTTCATTATTCCTTATTTTATTCTGTTAAGACACTGTAATTGTTATTTATGTATTTATTCTTTTACTTGCACTTGCGTGAGTCCATTAGAAGTGAAAATGGATGGAGTAATGAATATGTGTATATGGTGTTGTGTGAGTGCGTGAACCCTCTCCCATGCGTTTGAATGTGTATATATGTGATGTGAATGTGCGTGAGTAGAGGTATGCAGCTACAACGAGTTGGGGAATGCCCTGGAAAATTACTGATGTTGGCCATTTGCTGTGTTGGCTTGAGATGTCGCATGACATGGCCAAATATGCCGCCATGTCGGCATGATGAGCCTTACTGGCAGACTTTTTTCCAGGCTGTTTCCAAACTATCTACTTGATATAAAAATATTACAAATCTTATCCAGATATCAGATCCCATCTAGAAAACGGGCATAACAGCCCCAAACACAAAATTTGCACTCAATAAAGTCTTCCTATTCAAGGTCCAAACTTTCCATCAAAATGGAGCATTACAATGACGCAATTGCCTCTCGGGAGCCTCAGTTTCAAAGGGACATCAAAGAATTGACGAGATTTCACCAAAGTCAACATCGGGAGCTTATCGAAAAAAGGTATGGCATGCCTTGCATCTGGGCGCTGAAAGATTGGAGGGTTGACTGGGATTTGCTCCGTGCCGCGTCGAGATTCTGGGATACTGAGCGGCATGTCTTCACTCTGTCATACAATGATCTAGCCCCGACAATGGAAAACTTTCGGGCGCTGACTGGCCTGACCGATTTGGGGATGATATCATTCCCGCGAGATCGCCGATCGGTGGTAGAGCAGCTTTTCGACTTCTTGAGGCTACCCACAAACCAGGTATCATACATGATTGTCGACAATCTTTTCATAGATATAACCCAGAAATGACTAAAGTAGCCCCAGTCTAAAGAATGACCTGATGAAGCCCCAACATGAAGAATTTCAATGCAGCCCCAATAAATGACTAGAGTAGCCCCAGTTCAAAGAATTGGCTTGGCGAAACCCTAGCTTTAAGAAGCTCAACGCATCCCTACTGCAAGTAAAATTAGCGTGTAATCAAAGAAACAACTCCTCTCAAATTTACCCTAGTCAGTCAGTTAACCGCAAGCAAATGTAGAAGAAAAGAATTTTCAAAAAATATAAACATGCAGGGGCATATCTCTTGAAAGAGGGGAACAGATCCCGATTTTGTGTTATTTGGTGACCTCAAAGTGAGGCGCAAAAAACTCGCTTTGGGTTTGACTCTTTTGAGAGAGTATAATCATGAAAAGGTTTGTAAAAGTGTATGGAAGGCACCCCTGCTGACAGAAAGACAGTGTTTAGCTCTATTTTTCTAAAATGTAGAAAAAAGAAGACTTATTAAGACATCTGAAAACCTGTCTTATTTACAATGATCACAAGATTGCTTAAAACCTTTTATTAATGTTCAGGTTATTCAACTACTAATCTCGATATGAACAAAAATTTTAATGAATCATGAGGAGAAAGCCAGACTGATGTCCAAGAGTCAAAGTTGGCGAACTATGAAAGACGCTTGTATACAGGAGAGGCCATTGATGAGACCTGAAGTCATGAAATTTGAAAGTGTATGAGAGAGGTCATTGATGAGACCAGGATTTGCAAGGATATGTTTATGAGATCTAAAAGAGATTGTGACCGGACCATTTCTGGTTGCCTACGTTCCCCTCAATGTGAGGAGCTCAGGTCGCCGTAGTTCGGGCAAGTCCCGAATTAAAAAGAGATGATCTGTGATAGGAGTTGACTGTTGCCTCTGCGATAAGAGTGATCTTTGTTTTTCAGGGAGAAAAACGAAAAGAAGAATGAGAGTTGAAAGATTTTTCTGAGAATTGAGATTCTGTGAGGACTGAAGATTCCTTTAAGAACTGGAGAGCATTTTGAGAACCTTTTGAGAATCCCTCTTAAGAATTTGGGGGTTCTTCTTCTTTTTTTTTTTTTTTTTTTAATTGGGTGATTTTTATTTATTTATTTATTTTTATTTTTTTAGAAGCTCTCGAGAGTTGGAGATCGATCTGAGAACTTTGTGAACTGCTTTGACATCGACTTAAACTTTGTTTGGTGCACAAAGAAAAAAAAAAGAAGCTCCCTCAACTTATTTCATGATGGCATTGTTGCGGACTTGGCCATTTCGAAAGAAGTGAACATCTTTGATATGTGTCATTTTTGAGAGGCCAAGAGAAGTGTATGGAGAGGATATCAATCTGATGTTCTCACACCAATTAATTAAAATCTTAATCACTTGAAGAGATTATTAGTTGAGCGATGCAAGTGATCATTTAAAATAAAACCATTTCATCAAATTGCAATGTAGGTGTCAAATAATGTCTTAAGTCTAGCAAGAAAAGAAAGAAAGACTTTTATTACCGAAGGACTCATAAAAGTAAATTCAGCAGACTCATGTCCGAAAGGGACATTTACAAAAAAAATGAAAGACATTCTAGACCTTGCGAAGACTGACTGACTTCTTCAACTTTGGATGGGAGGGTACCCTTGGATTCTGCTTACTTTGCCATATGATCTTGGTGCTTGAGAGTCCTTTCGCCTATGATTTCCTGGAGCTTCCCTTCACTAATCAACCTTTGGACGAGACGTTTGAGCTGCATACAATCATCGGTGGTGTGACCTGGGTACTGGTGAAAATGACAATACTTGCTTTTATCCAACTTTGGGTCAGGATGACTAGGATAATAATCCACCAGTGGATCTATGAATCCTTCTTTCACTAAGATTTGGAAAAGTTCGTCCATAGGCATCCCAACATCATCAAATTTCCGCTGTTTGCGAGGCGGTTGACGATAGCGAAGCCTTTCGTGACTCGAGCCATTTCCTCCTTCCAGAGGCTGAGACTGATTAAAAGGAAATCGCGGAAATGTTTTTTGATTATCCGAGAGATAACACTGACTTCGGTGCTGGGATCCGTCCTGCACCCTTAGATCGTGCAACTGACTGGTCTGCACACCCTGGTTCTGGGCTTTATTAGGTTGGGATGCTGAAGGAGGAGTGTTACCTTGCATTGCCTTCACAAGGCGTGCCAATAATTCATCTGCCCTAGATTTGGCAGCCCGAGCAAGCATCTGGGCTTCGCGTTCCTGGGTGAGAGCGGTTTCTAGCATAACTCTCAACTGTTCAACGGATGGTTCATCCATACCTTGCTGACCCATAGCGGGCAAACCACCATACTGGTTAGACGAAACATTTTATGCTCCTGACATCTCGGATTCGGAATCAGATGAAGACCACTCGGAACCTACTACTGTCTCAGGAACAAAAGCCAGTACGAACCCAACTTGCTATAGCTGCAGAGGAAAAAGGTCTTTGAAGGTGTGGGAGAGGGAAGAGATGGAAAACAGATGGACTCATGCAAGTGTTTTGCTTTATGTTCAAGTAGAAAATTATGTCTTTTAAGGGTCCTAGGAAATGGTTGGAAAAGGATAAGCCTTCTTTTTTATTCTAAACCTCAAGTGGGGACCTAAGAACACATCATTTGAGATGAAATAAAAAATCTTGTATAAAGTATAAATAATAGGCAATAATATCCATACAAGACCAAAGCACATCTTTTGAAAGATTTTGGCATCATGACGAGTAATTTTGAAGGATTTTAAGAAAATCTCGCCATGATTCCCTATCAGTGCGTGTGACATAGTACCATGATATTTTGTAAAAATCATGTTGCTATGGCAACATGCCCAATTTGTGCTTAGGTTTTGATGGAGGTATTATATCATATGACTAATTTTCATACAATTTATTTTAGTTTAATCTAAAATGATGTATTAAAAACCAACAATTTTGGGGAAAGCTTGAAAGTGTGATTCAACCTAGGATGCGCTAGGGTGCCAGGGTTGATATATGGCGCTCAAGCGTAAGCGACATTCATCATTGTCCGCGATTCCGTCAATCGTCCCAAAATGTGAGCTAGATCTAGTGAGGTAGTGTGCGGTTTCTCTATATTACATTATTTACGAAAAAGAGATTTTTTTTAATTATTTTTTATTATATATTTTTTAAATAATTTTCTTCAGTGAAATGTGGAAAATTAAACGAATAGATTACACAAATCCACGGGTACATAAGGTAAATAAACATAACATAATCATAAAAGAATTACTCATCATCACACAGCCAGTTAAAAAGCATTATAATCTCCCAGTGGCAGCCTATGTCGCGCGGCATAGGCAGCCAATTTCCCAGGTTTGCAGCAGGAACCAGGAATCAGGTTCAATCACCACAAAGCACATCATCTCAGTGTCAAAGAGCCCCAAGATTATCAAACTTACAGAAGCAAAAAAAAAATTATACAAGCCTTTGAAGGCAAACCATATTGTGTTACACACAAATAAAGACATACTTTGAATGTTTAAGATGTAAAGAAAGTTTATGAAAGTTTGACCCTCTTTGTTGTAAAAAGAAAAAAACAAGTTTTCTTTTTTTACAATATATCCCCAGCGGAGTCGCCACTGAAAGCACGCCAATTAAAATTTGCATTTTAAGGGAAAATGACGTTTTGTGAATTTTGGGAGTCGCCACGCCGTTTTAAGGAAAACATTGAAAAACCATTAATTTTAGAGAAAATAGGGTTCGGGGGTCAGGTTACGTTTTGGGAAGAACTGAAGGTTCACCCAAAACGCCTCACGAATGAGTCTTTCTTTTTCTTTACATCTTAAACATTTAAAAGTGTGTGCGATTTGTGTGAGACAATATATTTACATTTTTTAATTTTGTATTAATAATCTGTAAAAAAACTTACATCTTGTGAGCCACTTTGTGTGGGGGCCCACGTCCCGATTTACATTTGAGAAAACGGATTACAATAGAGAAATAAACTGATTACAGTTGAAAAAGAAAGCCCTGTAAGGCCTATCATGTCGCGCGGCATGTGAAGCCAAGGTACATGATTTTTGCAAGTGTTCTTGCAGGAAGAATCAAAGTACTTTTAACATTTGAATGATATTGAAATTAAGTTACAGAGACTAAAACATGCATGTTTGATCATATCATTAGATAATAAATCACATAGAACACATATATATGCATAAATATGGAAATAAGCAAGAAAGAAAGAGAAGAGAAAAGGGTGTCACCTTTGTAGACCACAATTCCTATACCAAGTTAGGTATAAGAATCTTCAATATCAGCTACAGAACCAGTTCCAAAAACCCAGAGATGAATGATTCGGAGGTTGGTGAGCAAAAGTATGAAAGGTGTGAAGAAGTGTGTGAATTGTGAGAGAGAATGAGTGAATTATGTGAATTCTCAGCTTGTATGTGGCTGGGAATATAGTTCACAAAGTCTCTTTTGATGTATACTGAAGTTAGATGGAAATTGGATCCTTAAAATGAAAGGTAGAGGCTTCATTTTATAGTTGGGCCTCATGTGGCTAGTTATGCCGCGCGGCATGAGGAGCCACAACGGCTTTTTGAAGACACAAGGCATCAAAAAGGTTGGAAGGTGGTTGGAAAGTGGTGTGCACTGAGATTTGGGGTCTGGCTTATCATGCCGCGCGGCATGATGAACCAGCATGGCTTATTTTATAAGAAAAGTGAAACCAGGCAGCATGGGCAAGGTATGGCCGTAGCCTTTGTGAGCTGGGGCTGCTTGGTTTATCATGCCGCGCGGCATGATGAGCCAGATGGGCAATTTTTCTCATTTTGTCTTCCATACAAGGATAGTTTAGGTAGTAAATTCCTATAAAGTCCTTTAAAGTATTGGAATGAAATGCCCATGTACTAGAAACACCCTTATTGCACTTTTATTGTCTAAAAGGCATTGCGAGTTAAAATTGGGGTACTCTCAGAGGCAAGGCGAGCAAGGGACAATGAAAGGTTAGAGGCAAGAAAAGAGCAGGAGTTTTATGAAGATGGGAGGCGTAAGAAAGCGTATAATCAATCAGGCAATTCACAGTTTAAGTTTAGTTTCCCCAGGAGAAGAGCTTAAATATGAGAAGGCTTTGAGGTTTAAGTTTGCGGTGACGAATAATCAGGCAGAATATGAAGCTCTTATAGCGGGATTGGAGCTATGCCGGGATATGGGGTTAGATAATATGGTGATTCACTCTGACTCACAGCTAGTTGTAAATCAGGTAATGGGGGAATATGGGGTTGAACACCCAACTCTAGTGAAGTACTACGAGATGATGGAATACCTTGAAACAAGGGAATTTTCGGACGATGAAGACAGAGCTAGGATTATTAAAAAGACAGCACCACGATTTACCATTCAAGATAAGTTACTTTACCGGAAGGCTTTCTCAAGGCCATTAATGAGGTGCGTAGGGCCTAACTAGGTGGACAAAGTGTTGTTTGAGATTCATGAAGGAGTATGTGGAGGGCATCCAGGTGCGAGAACCCTTGTCGGTAAAATCATGTTTCACGGCTATTATTGGCTGACTTTGCGGTGGGATGCTGAAGAGTACGTTAAGAAATGTGATCAATGCCAGAGACATGCCAATATTCCTAAGCAGCCTGCGACAAAACGGACTATTATAGTGGCAGCATGGCCCTTTGATATGTGGGGGATCGATTTAATAGGGCCTTTTCCAAAATCCAAGGGTGGTTGTCAGTATGTGGTTGTCGCCGTGGACTATTTTACCAAGTGGAGAGAAGCCAAAGTATTAGCATCCACTACAGAAGACTAAGTGATCAAGTTTGTCACCGAGAATATCTGGTGCAGGTATGGGTTGCCTAGGGCAATAATTTCAGATCATGGCCCACAATTTCAAAAGAAGTTATCAGCGGAGTGTGCCAGGATGAATGTGAAGCATTGGCAACCGGCAGTTTACCGGCCGCAGTGTAATGGGCAGGCAGAGGTCGCCAACAAGCAAGTTCTCGTAGTTCTCAACAAGAATTTAAAAGAGAGAGGTGGAGCTTGGGCGGAAGAATTGCTCATAACACTTTGGTATGTTAGAACACCAATCAAGAGTTCAACTGGGGAAACATCGTTTGCTTTAAACTATAGCTCAGAAGCAAGGGCACCGGCGGAGATGGCCTTGCCCACGCAAAGAGTTACTTACTACGATGAAGTGAGAAATGTGGCGAGTAGATGTAATGATTTGTATTTGTGTGATGAGCGAAGAATGGTGGCGAGAATGCGTATGATTAACTACAAGCAGAGAATGAAAGCTCAGCATGACAAGAAGGTTAACAAACGCTCGCCCAGTGTAGGAGATTGGGTCCTAAGAAGTTTGGAAGCCACAGGGCCTAAGGCAAGATATTGAAAGTTGGATGCTAAGTGGGAAGTGTTGGGTTTTACGGGTCCATGCGCAGCGGAAATAAGCGTGAATTTAACATAAAACCCGAGCCACGGATCCGTTCTATACAATTAAAACATAGATAACTACGAGTTAGAATAGTCACATACCTTATATCGCTTTCCCTAGTAGATTATGTATATTGTCCAGGTACTACTTCAAGCTTCAATCCTTCTTCAACAACGAACACTTGGATGAAAACACGAACTAGAGATCTTTAAGCTAAGATCCTCTGTCGGTATCCACACAATATGGGCAAACCCAAGAACGTTTCTTGTGGAACTGCTAGATTCAGTAACTTGAAACACTTTCAAGATAATGAAGAACACTACAACAATGGATTTTTGATCTTCACACTTGATCCTATCAATGTGATTGTATATAATGAGAGTTTAATGAAGAGAGGAAGCTTAAGCAAGTTCTAGCACTTCTAGCAACCTTCTTCATCAACCTAACTCATACATATACTGATCATGGGATGGGTTTAATCATTTACTTTCATAAAGCAAGGAATAAACCAGCTAGAAAGCTGTTTGAAAGAGCTGGCCTGGCCTGGCTAATTATGCCGCGCGGCATAACAAGCCAGCGTGGTATATTTTATCATTCTTCAAAAGTACGACAAAACATACCAGCTAGGTAGCCATTTCATGAGCTGGCCTTGTCTGGCTAAACATGGTGCACGGCATAAGTAGCCAGACTGGCACTTTTTCCCATTTTGTCCATTCTTCATTATTTATACCAATTAGCTCTATTGTGTGTGACCCAATAGGATTATATTATGTTGGCAATGAGTTCGAACATTTCGACCCTCATAAAACATAAGCGGACTCTAGCAAGCCATTATGTTTACCCAGATAATACAACGTAAGTAGTTCACGTTTCCAATGGTGCACTTCCATTTATCCCTTTATCTCACGATGTCATATTGAACACAAGTCATGGTCCAAGTCAACTTGTTTATGTTCAATGCTTTTCGATCTTGAGTATATTGATAATCCAATACATTATTGGGGTATGGCCATACACTTTCATCAATATCACTCATCGAAGGGCCCAACCAAACATCTCTCTTTCGAGGGACAAATTCCATCTTGACTTATCATCCTTCCCTGCGTGAATCCGGTTATCCCAAAAATAGCCTTAATCATTATCGTGTTAAGACAACGTTTAACTATAATCAAAGATAACGTTCATCATGTGGAAGGTCATGATAATCTCAGGTCTAAGAACTAAATGAAGTAACCATATGAGATCTAATTATGACATTTGACCATGACCATAGTTACGAAAGGCTAGCGCTTCTCTTGACTGCCTCGCCATTTTGGCGCCTTTAGGGGTCCGCCGCCTTTTGGTTTTGTGGTGGGCTGTTGTGCGCCTTTTGGCCCTGGCAAGGCATTTCTTGGGTATGGCGAGAGGCGTGAGCAGTCCAACTTTGTCAAAAGGAATGATAGGCTTATGTGTAGTGTGTTAACCTAGGTCATTTTCTAATTTTAGTTTTAATATTTTAACTTAAAATTTGTTGTTTTGGGAAACATGGGGAAAGATAGCTTGAGGCATGCACGAAAAAGAAAGTTATCCATAATTTGTCTTAGAATTCTCACTTTTCTGGTGTTTTAATTGTGTTAATTTGCTATTACACGTGAAACTGTGACCTTTATTTAATGCAAGGCTCTTGTTTTTAACATGTTTAAGCTTTGTTTAATATATTTTACATGTATATTATTATTCTATTCCTTTTGTTCTATTTTACCGCCTTGCTCGCCTTTAGGCCGCCTTTCAACCGCCTCGCCATTCGCTTTTTCTAAGAGCCTCTCGCCCGCCGCTCGCCATTCGCCTTTAACAACTATGACCATGACATAAATCTCATGCGGGTCAAGTCCAGTACCTTGTTCTCTAACAAGTACCCATAAATTTAATGCGCATCTCTATGCGTATAATCATCATATGATTATCCATTAACATTTATACTAATTATTCATAATAATTAGGGACAGTGATTATTACAGTAAATATGCAAACACATATAATAATCAAATAATAAATTTCTCATATAATAATAAATAATGTCAACATTACAAGCCTATCAACTATAGGCCTAGGGCATTACACCAACAGACTCCCACTTGCACTAGGCCCAATCACTCAAGAATCGTATTCCCATGGACCTAACATGACCATCATGCTTGGCCTGAGGTAAGGTCTTAGTCAATGGATCTGCTATGTTGTCATCAGTGTCTACTCTGCATATCTTTACGTCTTCCCTATCACAAATCTCTCGGATAAGGTGAAAACGCCGAAGTATGTGATTGGACCTCTAGTGTGACCTTGGTTCCTTTGCTTGAGCAATGGCACCATTATTATCACAGAAAAGTTCTATAGGATTAGTGATACTTGGAACAACTTCCAAATCACTAATGAACTTCTTCATCCAGACTGCCTCCTTAGCTGCATCGGATGCCGCTATATACTTAGCTTCGGTTGTAGAATCAGCCACCATGCTCTGCTTGGAACTCTTCCAGCTAACAGTGCCTCCATTAAGCATAAACAAATAACCTGACTGCGATCTGAAGTCATCTTTGTCGGTTTGGAAGCTAGCATCTGTGTAACCCCTTACAACAAGATCTTCTTCCATTCCTCCAAATATCAAGAATACATCTTTAGTTCTTCGTAAGTACTTAAGAATATTCTTAACAGCTATCCAATGGCTCTCACCAGGATCAGATTGGTACCTACTCGTCATGCTCATAGCACACGAGACGTCGGGTCTAGTACATAACATGGCATACATGATAGACCCAATTGCCGAAGCATATGGAATATCATTCATTCTCTTTCGCTCATAATTAGTCTTAGAACTTTGAGTCTTGCTAAGAGATACACCATGCAACATTGGCAAGCCTCCTCTTTTAGAATTTTCCATTCGGAATCTTCTAAGGACCTTGTCAATGTAAGTACTTTGACTCAAACCAATCATCTTCTTAGATCTATCTCTATAGATCTTGATACCAAGGATATAAGCGGCTTCACCCATATCTTTCATTGAAAATCACTTTCCTAACCAAGACTTGACAGTCTCCAGTGTAGGAACGTCATTTCCAATAAGTAAGATATCATCGACATACAACACTAAGAACACTACCTTGCTCCCACTGATTTTCTTGTATACACAAGGTTCATATTCATTCTTGATAAAGCCAAACTCTTTGACTGTTTCATCAAAACGTAGATTCCAACTCCTCGAAGCTTGCTTCAGTCCATATATGGACCTTTGCAACTTACACACCTTATTAGAATTCTTTGGATCGACAAAACCTTCGGGCTGTATCATATACACGTCCTCAAGTAGTTTTCCATTAAGGAAAGCTGTTTTAACATCCATTTGCCATATCTCATAGTCATAATATGTGGCTATGGCAATTAAAATTCTAATAGACTTAAGCATAGCTACAGGCGAAAAGGTTTCATCATAGTCAACACCATGAATCTGCCTATATCCCTTAGCTACAAGCCTAGCCTTATAGGTATGTACCTTCCCATCCATGTTGGTTTTTACCTTAAAAACCCATTTGCACCCTATGGTTTTTACGCCTTCAGGTGGATCAACCAAGTTCCAAACTTGATTATCAGACATGGATTGTATTTTGGATAACATGGCTTCTCGCCATTTATCCGAATCAGGAGAGGAAATCGCATCTTGATAGGAAGTAGGTTCATCGTTCTCAACGAGTACCACTTCATCACTACCCGTAATGAGAAATCCATATCTCTCGGGTTCGGATCGTGACCTATCACTTTTGCGAAGAACTTGTGTACCTTGAACCGTTTCCACAACTCTTTGTGAAACTTGTTCAGTCTTTACCATTGGTTCGATATCGTTTTCGGGTTCTTGAACTTCTTCAAGATTAATTTTACTCCCACTGGTTCCTTTGCGAAGAAACTCTTTCTCCATAAAGATACCATCACGAGCAACAAACACTTTGTTCTCGTTTCGGTTGTAAAAGTAATATCCTTTCGTTTCCTTAGGATAACCAACGAAAACACATTTATCAGATTTAGGTGCAAGCTTATCAGAGGTTAACCTCTTCACATAAGCATCACAACCCCAAATCTTCATGAAAGACAAACTTGGTTTTCTTCCATGCCACATCTCGTATGGGGTCTTTTGAACCGCTTTGGTAGGAACTCTGTTTACAGTGAAAGCAGCAGTTTCTAGTGCATGTCCCCAAAAAGACAATGGAAGATCAACTTGACTCATCATCTAACGAACCATGTCCAACAAGGTTCGGTTCCTCCTTTCAGACACACCATTCCATTGTGGTGTTCCGGGTGGAGAGAGTTCTGGAACGATTCCACAACTCTTAAGATGATAGTCAAATTCTTGGCTTAAATATTCACCACCTCGATCGGATCGAAGTACTTTAATATTCTTACCAAGTTGATTTTGCACTTCATTTTGAAATATTCGAAATATCTCAAACGCTTCACTTTTATGTTTCATTAGATAAACATATCCGAATCGACTATAATCATCAGTGAACGTTATGAAGTACCGAAATCCTTCCATAGCATCGCTACTCATAGGACCACATACATCAGTATGTACGAGGCCTAACAAGTCGCCCACCCTTTCGCCAGTTTTAGTAAAGGGATCTTTGGTCATCTTGCCTAATAAACAAGATTCACATGTCTCATATGATTCATAATCATGTGAGTCTAAAAATCCATCTCTATGGAGTTTAGAAATGCGTTTCTCGTTTATATGGCCAAGATGACAATGCCATAAGTAAGTGTGATTTACTTCATTAGGTTTGGATTTATTATTTATGTTATAGATTCCATCATTTCGTGTTTCAACGTCTAGAACATAAAGACCATTGAATGAAACTGCAGTACAATAATGCATTTTATTCAAATATATTGAAAACTTATTACACTTGATAAGAAATTCAAAACCTTCTCTATCTAAACAAGAAATAGAAATAATATTCCTACTTAAAGCTGGTACATAGTAACAATTGTTCAGAACAAGTACTAGACCACTAGGTAAAGTGACTTCATAAGTCCATACGGCTAATGCAGCAACTCTTGCTCCGTTTCCCACACGTAGGTCTACTTCACCATCTTTAAGCTCCCTTCTGTTCTTTAGTCCCTGCACATTTAAACAAATGTGAGAACCACATCCGGTATCCAATACCCAAGAACTAGAAGTGGAAAGGAAAATATCTATAACATAGATACCTGAAGACGAGCCAACATGGTTGCCCTTCTTCAGCTCTTCCTTGTATTTCTTACAGTTACGCCTCCAATGACCAATCTCATTGCAGTGGAAGCATACTGCGTCCTCTTGGGACTTGGGCTTAGCCTTCTCGGGCTTAGCAATACTTGCCTTCGGATTGGAAACCTTTGCCTTTCCTTTGCCCTTGAACCCCTTTCCTCGGTTAACCATTAACACATGATTACCCTTCTTCCCAATATTCGCTTCCGCAGTGTTCAACATTTTAAGCAACTCGGACAACATCTTATTCATTCCGTTCATGTTATAGTTCATAATGAAATGACTATAACTCTCAGGCAATGAATTAAGAATCAGATCAGTAGCCAAATCTTGGCTAATTGGGAATCCGAGCCTCTCAAGGTAGTCAATGTGGCCCTTCATTTTCTGAACATGAGGACCAACGGCTTGACCTTCAAACATCTTACATGAATGCAAGGCTTTAACCGTGTTGTACCTTTCCTGCCTTGCCTGCACCTGGAACATTTCCTTCAGTTGATTAATTAAATCAACTGTCCCCAAGTGCTCGAGATCCTTCTGAAGGCTCTTACACATGGCGGAGAGCATGAGACAACCAACATCAGTAGCATCACGCTTATGCTTTTGATATTGGTCTTTCACTGCCCTAGTAGCAGTGGCATTAGGCTCCTGAGGAATAGGTTCCTCGAGAACGTACAATTTTTCTTCTTGTCTGAGAACAATTCTCAGACTGCGGATCCAATCCACATAATTAGTACCGTTCTCAACTAACTTCTCCTTATCAAGGAGAGATCGCAGTGACAAGTTGTTATTCATGTTTGATGCCATTTTCTACAAGATATACATACAATATGAACACATATAAGTAACACGTATTATATGAGAATAATCATGCATTTACACAAATAAATGCTCCCATTAAAAAAAAAAGTATAATATACATTTAATGGGCTAAGATCCAACTTTAACCTTAATCTTGAGTACGCTAAGGCGCACCGCTCAAAATTAAAATTAATTAGGTAGAAAACATCAATCATATAGTATATGACTCTTAGATCTTTTATGAGATTTAAAGACATCATATGTCCTAGCATATCTAATCTCATCTTATGCCTTAGGTCCAAAACTCTTTTGATAACCTAATTAAGTTCAACCATTTTAAAACGTATATGAACCACTCTTTCCTCATCTTGCTCGCACAAACCATAGAATCAATGCGCCTCGCTATGGCGTAGCCCGCATAAAACTACCGTAGTGGTCTCAAGTGTTTTTAATCATGGATGGCATTAAGAACTTAAAATTTATTGAAGGTTCTTTTCATTAGATTATAAGCACATCATCAAAGGCAATCGTAACAGTACACCAGGTAAGTTCCCAGAAACAGGTGAGCCACAAGGACTACTTAAATACCTCTTCTTAGACAGAACTTTCCTAGACATGTACAACTTATAATACCAGCTCTGATTGCAACATAATCAATACTAGTAAAATGACTTGTTTCTCATAAACAATCAAGTTACTTGTAAAATGACTTGTTTCTCATAAACAGTCATATTCCTTCAAATTTTGCATAAACTGACTTGTTTCTCATAAACAATCAGAATACCAAAACTTAAGTTCAATGTTTCAATGACTTGTTTCTCATAAACAGTCATGAAACTAGATTTCTATGTTTCAACTAAACATCTAAGATGAAGAACATTTCCTTTAATATGGCTCTTAAACATAAGAACATATTTATAATTCATACATCTTTAACAATTAATAAAATCATATTTTAATTAATTTTAGCATGCATAAATTATAACATAATCTAGCAATGAACAATAATACATAATTTTCTAAATCATATACTTATTTTCAACATCCAGATTATCACAGAAATATACCAGATCATAATCATTTTGAACAAAATTGACCAAAACTGAAACAAGGCTGTAATCAGTCACCAGGGCTAGACATGCCGCACGGCATGGCAAGACATGTCACGCGGCATAGTCAACCTGGCTGACAGACTTACATCAGTTTCCAGTTTTGACAACTTATGATCAAACATACATTATAAACTGATCCATACATATCCAATAGACAATTTAAGACATACACAAACATGTTATATCATTAAATTCCCATAAACGATGGCATGCTATTGATTCTCATAATCAAATTTATACTAACTCATACAAATCATGCAAAATCATATAAACCATTTATACATTTTCTAGCATGATTATCCAGTAATAATTGCATGAACGGGGCTCTGATACCACTGTTGGGTTTTACGGGTCCATGCGCAGCGGAAATAAGCGTGAATTTAACATAAAACCCGAGCCACGGATCCGTTCTATACAATTAAAACATAGATAACTACGAGTTAGAATGGTCACATACCTTATATCGCTTTCCCTAGTAGATTATGTATATTGTCTAGGTACTACTTCAAGCTTCAATCCTTCTTCAACAACGAACACTTGGATGAAAACACGAACTAGAGATCTTTAAGCTAAGATCCTCTGTCGGTATCCACACAATATGGGCAAACCCAAGAACGTTTCTTGTGGAACTGCTAGATTCAGTAACTTGAAACACTTTCAAGATAATGAAGAACACTACAACAATGGATTTTTGATCTTCACACTTGATCCTATCAATGTGATTGTATATAATGAGAGTTTAATGAAGAGAGGAAGCTTAAGCAAGTTCTAGCACTTCTAGCAACCTTCTTCATCAACCTAACTCATACATATACTGATCATGGGATGGGTTTAATCATTTACTTTCATAAAGCAAGGAATAAACCAGCTAGAAAGCTGTTTGAAAGAGCTGGCTTGGCCTGGCTAATTATGCCGCGCGGCATAACAAGCCAGCGTGGTATATTTTATCATTCTTCAAAAGTACGACAAAACATACCAGCTAGGTAGCCGTTTCATGAGCTGGCCTTGTCTGGCTAAACATGGCGCGCGGCATAAGTAGCCAGACTGGCACTTTTTCCAATTTTATCCATTCTTCATTATTTATATCAATTAGCTCTATTGTGTGTGACCCAATAGGATTATATTATGTTGGCAATGAGTCCGAACATTTCGACCCTCATAAAACATAAGCGGACTCTAGCAAGCCATTTTGTTTATCCAAATAATATAACGTAAGTAGTTCACGTTTCCAATGGTGCACTTCCATTTATCCCTTTGTCTCACGATGTCATATTGAACACAAGTCATGGTCCACGTCAACTTGTTTATGTTCAATGCTTTTCGAGCTTGAGTATATTGATAATCCAATACATTATTGGGGTATGGCCATACACTTTCATCAATATCACTCATCGAAGGGCCCAAGCAAACATCTCTCTTTCGAGGGACAAATTCCATCTTGACTTATCATCCTTCCCTGCATGAATCCGGTTATCCAAAAAATAGCCTTTATAATTATCGTGTTAAGACAACGTTTAACTATAATCAAAGATAACGTTCATCATGTGGAAGGTCATGATAATCTCAGGTCTAAGGACTAAATGAAGTAACCGTATGAGATCTAATTATGACATTTGACCATGACATAAATCTCATGCGGGTCAAGTCCAGTACCGTTTTCTCTAACAAGTACCCATAAATTTAATACGCATCTCTATGCGTATAATCATCATATGATTATCCATTAACATTTATACTAATTATTCATAATAATTAGGGACGGTGATTATTACAGTAAATATGCAAACACATATAATAATCAAATAATAAATTTCTCATATAATAATAAATAATGTCAACATTACAAGCCTATCAACTATAGGCCTAGGGCATTACACCAACAGGAAGGCCCGTTTCAAATCGCGGGAATTTTCAGAGAATGGACGTATCGGTTAAAAGAGCAAGATGGAAAGGAAGTAAAACATGCTTGGAGTATTGATCATTTGAGAAGATATTATCAGTAGGGCCGCGGGAAGAATTGACAAGAAGGCATGAAATGGTTACCAGTTGTTATTTTCTTTATCTGTTTGCAAGAAGTTTTGTAAGGAGGAATGGTCGTAAATATAATAAGGGGATGGCGAGAACCCTCTTGTGATAATGAAAGATTCTAGTGAATGGCAAGTTTCTTTATGATATGTTCTGTTACTTTGATATGCTTGACTGTGATGATTGGCAAATGAGAATGCCGGCGAAGTGGTTGCCGTAAGTCACTGGCAGCCACTAACTCTAAATCGGGCCGAAGGGTGAATGATGCGAGTTATTGCCGTTCACCAGTGATTGCCGCTAGTTATTGGCAATCACCATGAGAATGTCGGCCAAGTGGTTGCTGCCAGTCACTGGCAGCCACTAACTCTAAATCGGGCCGATGGGTGAACGTTGCTAGTTATTGCCGTTCACAGGTGATTGCCGTTAGTTATTGGCAATCACCATTAGAATTCCGGCCATGTGGTTGCCGCCAGTCACTAATCGGCAGCCACTAACTCTAAATCGGGCCGATAGGTGAATGTAGCTAGTTATTACCGTTCACCGGTGACTGCCGCTAGTTATTGGTAATCACCATGAGAATGCAGGCCAAGTGGTTGCCGCTAGTTACTGGCAGCCGCTAACTCTAAATCGGGTCGAAGGGTGAATGTTGCGAGTTATTGCCGTTCACCGGTGATTGCCGCTAGTTATTGGCAATCATCATGAGAATGCTGGCCAAGTGGTTGCCGCTAGTTATTGGCAGCCGCTAGTTATTGGCAGCCACTAACTCTAAATCGGGCCAAAGGGTGAATGTTGCAAGTTATTGCCGTTCACCAGTGATTGCCGCTAGTTATTGGTAATCACCATGAGAATGTCGGCCAAGTGGTTTCCGTCAGTTACTGGCAACCACTAACTCTAAATCGGACCGAAGGGTGAACGTTGCGAGTTATTTTTGTTCACCAGTAATTTCCGCTAGCTATTGGCAACTACTAACTAAGTCATGCATAGGATAAGTTGTCGCTAGTTATAGACAATGAGTAAGACTGCCTAAAGACAGTCTCGTTTTTTGATGGGAGTATAGATATATGGAGACAAGCATATGGAGATAAAAATAAGAAAAGTAAAGGAGTTTTTGAGATATTCTCAAACAAAATGTTAACTAAAGTTGTCACAGCAAAGCAACAATAAAATAAAAGAAATTGTTTACAGGCACGAATCCCCCAAATTTAAATGTCGCAACACAGCAACAACGAAATGAGTTCCAAATTGTCTCAAAGGCACGCAGGCCCGTTAAATACTTGAAAAATAAAATTGTTTAAGTACAACCACAAGTGAAGAAATTAATTGCCGCTCTGACCATCTTCTCGCAGTTCAAATCGGGCTTCCTCAGCACCTTGATTTTCAGCACCATGGGCTTCACCGCTTCCCGCAGATGACCTCCTCTGCCTTTTCCTTTGCCTTGGATTGGAGGCCCGGCGAGAAAAACCCTCGCCAGCAGTAGCTTCTTCTTCACCAGTTGGAGCAATGGGAATGTCTAAGTTGGTGGGCAGTTGTGTCAAGTTAGTATTACGCAGCTCAGCCAGCCTTTGTACTGCGGCTTCAGAGTTGGCATGAGCCAGCCTTCTTCTGTTCACGTCCATGTCACGGTGTTCTGCGAGAAAAGAGAAAATTAGCAATTGTTAAGATGATTACTTAGAAAGAAATAATACAAGGAAAGAGGTGCGGGAATCATACGATGAACTTGGAGCATGGCAAGGCAAAGATTTTGCCCAACCCCATAAATGTTGCACTCAATCCGTAGTTTGTTGTCAGAATGCAACTCCCACCCAGCATAAGAATCCGGACATTCAATAGCAACCCTTGTGGAAACTGGAGAGAAGTTGTCAAATAGACCTACTTGGCTTAACAAGGCTTGGTCTTGGATGATTTTGCGGCATGATAAGCGGGCAGGTGGAGGTTCGATGGTACCAGAGGCGGTTTTTAGAACCTTCATTATAGCGTTTTTCAGGTTCAAGTCATTTGGGTTAAGGCCCAGTTTTTGTCAATCTTAGGGTGAATGCCAGTCAGGTCTGTGGCATGAGTCCATCCATTGCGGGAAACGATGAATAAAGGGTTTGAGAGCCAATTGTGGACTTTTCTGGTTGAGGAATTAGGATCTTTGGAGTTTTGTATTGAAGCAACATGCAAATCTCGCTGCTGTGCTTATCCTTTTGCTGATAGCCGGTAAAGAGATTCAGGAGCAAGCGGGTATTGGGTTCTCCGCGCAAGGCACGACAAATGACTATGAAGCAAGTTAAAGTCATAATGGCATTGGGATGGAGCTCAGCAACGCAAGCTTGGGCTTTGGAGAGAACTGTGCAAATAAAGGGGTCTATGGGTAACCTAAGGCCAACCTCTAGTTGAGCAGGGAAGACTACGACCCCATCTTGTCGCTTCCTAATAGCTCTGAGCGACATGTCGCCTTGGTAGTTAGAAATGAGGTAATCATTAGGGTCTATTCCATACTTAGTGTGGTAGACTGTGGGGAGTTAGGTTTGTGAAGTGCTAGTTCCCACTTGATTGCGAGAAGGGTTATTGTTGGAAGACGAATTATTGGCCAAGTTTACATTCTCGCGTGATTGTACAGAACAGCTGGGAACCCCAGTATTAGTCATCTCGCTTGATTCATCAGAAGAAAGAATTTGTTTATAACGGTTTCTGCGCACTAAAGATCTCGCAGCGGGAAAGTCAGTATCAGAACTATCAGAATCTATAGAGGAGCCGTAAAAGCGACAAATATAGTCGCAAAGTTCTTGGGAGTTAAAAAACTTTTTGGTCATAGGGGCTAAGGAGTGAAAGAAGCATTTATCCCTAACTTCAACAACATCTATTATAGCGGGATCTACCCTATGGACACTCAAACAGTTGGTCAAGTCTTCTCGTGGGATTCTTGCCCAAATCCCCCTAGTTAAAAAATAAAAGCCCCTAGACCTTTTACATTGAGCGTACCTAACTTGCCTAGCACAAGATTTAGTTCTCGCCATAGCGACAAACAGAAACTAAAGAGAATCAAAAGAGGAAAGAGATCTAAGTGTTACCTGAAAAAAAGAAGGGTCTTGGAAGAAATCAAAAATAGGTTGGAGATTGGCCGGAATATTGGACGGACAGAGAGATGAAGTATTTTCCAGGTTGAGAAATCGGTGGAAAATAGAAGTGTGGTGAATGGATTCTAGTAGGGATTGAATATTTAAGGTCAATCGTCGGAGAAAGTGATCGGAATGGCTGGAAATTGGTTGCCGGAGTTGCTGCAGACAGTCGGAGTTTGCAAGGGATTTTAGAGAAAAGTGAAAGTGAAAAAGTGAAAAGGTAAAAGGGAGATAGTATTTATATGACTTAGAATCTGAAAGGGTTTCGTACGGTTGAGGTTTAATTAGTCCCCAAAATTTAATTTCCCTCCATTCAATGCATTTAAATTTCAAACGACGGTACTATTTATGTCACATCGCTGCCGCCAAAAACACCAATTGAAAGCAGACACGTGTAAAATGACTGGCGAAGAGGGATTCTACTCAACCTTATCTTTTGGGGAACAGCGAGAAGCGACAAGTTCTCTTCTAGGTCATGAATGAGCATTGACTCGAACTTAGGGGCTACTGATGCTACCATGGCCCAAGGCAAAATGGGCTCATATCCCGAACTGTCGAGTTAAACCTAATGGGATCACATCCCGAACTGTCGAGTTAAACTTAATGGGCTCACATCCTGAACTGTCGAGTTAAACTTATGTGGACTGGCCCACCTAACGACCCAAAGAGTACAATAAGCGAGAAGTAAATATCTCTAATAATGGACTAAGCTGGAATATCATAGGCAAGAAGAGCCATCCCGCGGGAATAAAGACATCTCGTGATCCTAGTCCGGCAGAAATAATCCACTAAGATTCCCGCCAAAGGGTATATTGGGAAGGAAAACTTGACTAAACCTTGGATAACAAGATAAGAAAGAGTATATGCCTGGTCCCCACAAAATCAGGATCGTCACATGGCAGAGGGAATGTTCCCTAACAAACTCTTTTGGACTTATGCAAGAACGAATAGAATGATGACACGTGTGCCCTAAGGCAAAACCGCCTCCCTTGGATGGCACATGCACCTCGCGTGCTGGTGGAGTATAAAAGGAAAAGTACGTCAACCCTAGAAGGTACATTCTAACTCAGGCTGTATACACTACATAGTACTTGTACTTTCATGTTTCTAGACTTGTACTTCCCGTCGCTTATTCTCACACCGAAGGGGCTTTCGCCGGAAGTGCCCCTAGCCTAGTGACGTGTGTTCGTGTGTGCAGGCCCAAATACGAAGAAGGAGCACGATTATCCACCTAGACTACTATAAGGCCAGATCCTTGTGTGCTGCTCAAGTTAGCTAGCACACATCAATGGTTCCGTTGTCGGGACCTGAATCTCTTCGATTTTCTATTTTTCTTGTTGTTTTTGCAAAATTCTCTTCGAATCTCCTACGTTTTCGGAAATTTTTCTTCACTTTATCTTGAGTTGGTCATAAAAAGCCCAGAACCTCATTTTCTAAGCCCAGAAAACACCAAAAATGGTTCAACAGAAAGTAACTCCAACAAAAACCATCCCAGCCACAAATAACACCACCCTAATTAGGAGTGAATTTAAGATCCCACATGGGTCAAATTTATACATCCAAGGCTTGGAAACAGAATCTGAAGTGCAGCGGAGGCAAGAGAGAGACCGTCAGGCGGCTATTATGGCTGGGGCGGGAATAAGTGGTATAGGCAGGGTGCAGCTAACTGCTATTCCAGATGCGGTTGTTGCTACTGAGATTGAGCGGATTAGGGCTAACAATCAACTTCTAGCCCAGATGATAGCTAACAACAAACGGCTGGGCCGAGTTCAACCAAGACCCGACTGCCATCCCGCTGAACTTGGCTGGTCATTTGGTTGGCGGGAATCAACAAGGCGAAAAGGATCTAAGTCTTAATGTCTCACAAAATCACCACCGGCAGTTAGTTGCCCTTTCACCTCCTCGAGATAAGGAAAGATAGGAAAGGCTAGAGGCAAGGCGAGCAAGGGACAATGGAAGGTTAGAGGCAAGTAAAGAGCAGGAGTTTTATGAAGATGGGAGACATAAGAGAGCATATCATCAATCAGGCAATTCACAGTTTAAGTTTAGTTTCCCCAGGAGAAGAGCTTTACTATGAGAAGGCCTTGAGGTTTAAGTTTGCGGTGACGAATAATCAGGCAGAATATGAAGCTCTTATAGTGGGATTGGAGCTATGTCAGGATGTGGGGTTAGATAATGTGGTGATTCACTCTGACTCATAGCTAGTTGTAAATCAGGTAATGGGGGAATATGGGGTTGAACACCCAACTCAAGTGAAGTACTGTGAGATGGCAAGGAGTATCTTGAAAGAGTTAAAGTATTGGGAGTTGGTGCAGATCGACAAAAGTGAGAATGAGTGGGCCGACATGTTGAGTAAGGCGGCAACAGAAGAAATCAAGAATTTGCCCAAAAAGGTGGCCATTGAATTTGTGGAGGAACCGGCAATTGAGAGGCCAGTTATTATGGAATTTGAAGATAGTGTGAAGGATTGGGTATGCGAGATGATGGAATACCTTGAAACAGGGAATTACCTACGATGAAGACAGGGCCAGGATTATTAAAAAGACAGCACCACGATTTACCATTCAAGATAAGTTGCTTTACCGAAAGGCTTTCTCAAGGCCATTAATGAGGTGCGTAGGGCCTAGCTGGGTGGACAAAGTCCTATTTGAGATTCATGAAGGAGTATGTGGAGGGCATCCAGGTGCGAGAACCCATGCTAATAAAATCATGTTTCACGGCTATTATTGGCCGACTTTGCGGTGGGATGCTGAAGAGTACGTTAAGAAATGTGATCAATGAAGAGACATGCCAATATTCCTAGGCAGCCTGCGACAGAACAGACTCTTATAGTGGCAGCATGGCCCTTTGATATGTAGGGGATCGATTTAATAGGGCCTTTTCCAAAAGCCAAGGGTGGTTGTCAGTATGTGGTTGTCGCCGTGGACTATTTTACCAAGTGGACAGAAGCCAAAGCATTAGCATCCACTACAGAAGACCAAGTGATCAAGTTTGTCAGTGAGAATATCTGGTGCAGGTATGGGTTGCCTAGGGCAATAATTTCAGATTATGGCCCACAATTTCAAAAGAAGTTCTCAGTGGAGTGTGCGAGGATGAATGTGAAGCATTGGCAATCGACAGTTTACCAGCCACAGTGTAATGGGCGGGCGAGAGGTCACCAACAAGCAAGTTCTCGTAGTTCTCAGCAAGAATTTAAAAGAGAGAGGTGGAGCTTGGGCGGAAGAATTGCCCATAACACTTTGATATGTTAGAACAACAATCAAGAGTTCAACTGGGGAAACATCATTTACTTTAACCTATGGCTCAGAAGCAAGGGCGCCGGCGGAGATGGCCTTACCCACTCATAGAGTTACTTACTACGATGAAGTAAGAAACGTGGCGAGAAGATGTAATGATTTGGATTTGTGTGATGAGCGAAGAATGGTGGCGAGAATGTGTATGATTAACTACAAGCAGAGAATGAAAGCTCAGCATGACAAGAAGGTTAACAAACGCTCGCCCAGTATAGGAGATTGGGTCTTAAGAAGTTTGGAAGCCACGGGGCTAAGGCAGGATATTTAAAGTTGGATGCTAAGTGGGAAGTCCCGTTTCAAATCGGGGGAATTGTCAGAGAAGGGACGTATCGGTTAAAAGAGCAAGATAAAATGGAAGTAAAACATGCTTAGACTATTGATCATTTGAGAAGATATTAACAGTAGGGCCGCGAGAAGAATTGACAAGAAGGCATGAAATGGTTACCGGTTGTTATTTTCTTTATCTGTTTGCAAGAAGTTTTGTAAGGACGAATGGTCATAAATGTAATAAGGGGATGGCGAGAACCCTCTTGTGGTAATGAAAGATTCTAGTGAATGGCAAGTTTCTTTATGATATGTTCTGTTACTTTGATATGCTTGACTGTGATGATTGGCAAATGAGAATGCCGGCCAAGTGGTTGCCGCCAGTCACTGGCAGCCACTAACTCTAAATCGAGCCAAAGGGTGAATGTTGCGAGTTATTGCCGTTCACCAGTGATTGTTGCTAGTTATTGATAATCACCATGAGAATTCCGGCCAAGTGGTTGCCGCCAGTCACTGGCAGCCACTAACTCTAAATCGGGCCGATGGGTCAACGTTTTTAGTTATTGCCATTCACCGGTGATTGCCGCTAGTTATTGGCAATCACCATGAGAATGTCGGCCAAGTGGTTGTCGCCCGTCGCGAGATTGGCGGCCACTAACTCTAAATTGGGCCGATGGGTGAATGTTGCTAGTTATTGCCGTTTACCGGTGATTGCCGCTAGTTATTGGCAATCACCATGAGAATGCGAGCTAAGTGGTTGCCGCTAGTTACTGACAGCCGCTAACTCTAAATTGGGGCGAAGGGTGAATGTTACGAGTTATTGCCGTTCACCGGTGATTGCCGCTAGTTATTAAAATCATGATGAGAATGTCGGCCAAGTGGTTGCCGCTAGTTATTGGCAGCTAGGGGTGTGCACGGTGCGGTTTGGTTCGGTTTTAAACCAAAACCAAATCAAACCAAAATATAACGGTTTTAGGCATTTTGAAACCAATTAGTTTCGGTTTCTTAATGGTTTGGTTTATTCAGTTTCGGTTTGGTATCGGTTTGATATCGGTTTGATTTGCAACCAAGAATAACTGGAGTGAAACTATTGGTACTTAGCCTAAGTTACAATTACAGAGCCAGGCGAGAGTGTCCGAGGAAGCCTTTCGTGAAGTTGCAGCCAAAGTCAGCAGTTTCGGTTTTTCGGTTTTTATCGGTTTTATCGGTTTTTATGCTCACCCCTATTGGCAGCCACCAACTCTAAATCGAGCCGAAGGGTGAATGTTGCGAGTTATTGCCGTTCACTAGTGGTTGCCACTAGTTATTTGTAATCACCATGAGAATGCCGGTCAAGTGGTTGTCGCCAGTTACTGGCAACCACTAACTCTAAATCGGGCCGAAGGGTGAACGTTGCGAGTTATAGCCGTTCACCAATAATTGCCGCTAGTTATTGGCAACTACTAACTAAGTCATGCAAAGGATAAGTTATCGCTAGTTATAGACAATGAGTAAGACTGCCTAAAGGCAGTCTCGTTTTTTGATGGGAGTATAGATATATGGAGACAAGCATATAGAGATAAAAATAAGGCAAGTAAATGAGTTTTTTTAGATATTCTCAAACAAAAAGTTAACTGAAGTTGTCACAGCAAAGCAACAATAAAATAAAAGAAATTGTTTATAGGCACGAAGGCCCCAAATTTAAATGTCGCAACACAGCGACAACCAAATGAGTTACAAATTGTCTCAAAGGCACGCAGTCCCGTGAAATTCTTGAAAAATAAAATTGTTTAAGTACAACCACAAGTGAAGAAATTAATTGCCGCTCTGACCATCTTCTCGCTGTTGCCTCTGGCGCTCCTCTGCTGCAGCGTTCAAAGCCACTTTATTCTGTTCAAGTCGTGCATAATAAGGCACCAGGGCATTGGAAGCATGAATTGCAGGAACTGGCCATGGAGCCCTACCCAAGTAAGCATCTTCCTCAGCAAGCTTTTGAAGTTCAGAACTGGAATAAGGGACCAGGCTGTGGCCTTTGCGGCAATATTCACTAAATAACATTTCAGAGCCCCATTTGGCTAGGCGAGAAGCTGTGATAGCGGGAATCTCTGAGGCATCAGCTGCAGCAGACCTCTCGGTATGAAGAGTGGCATTATCATAGAAAGTCATAGATTCAGCATCAACCCTTTTCTCGGCGGCAGCCAAATTGTCTTGGAGCTGGGTAATCTTGTTGGCATTAACAAAGGCCTCAGTCCGAAGCCTCTCATTCTCCTTATTAACTTCCTGAAGCTTGGCGTCATAATCCCGCTGCAGTTTGTCTTTTTCTTCCTGCGCCATATGTTGGAAAACTCGCAGGTCATTTTCAATAGCTTTCTTTTGAGCGGTGAGCTCAGTGACTGCTTTGTCCGCCCATGGGATTTCTTCTTGTAACTCTCCTTGGAAGTTTTTGCCGCCTCAAGCTCGATTCCCGCCTGTACTAATTGGGCTTCTAGATTCTTGCATCTCTTATCCATGCCGAGAAGAGTGCTGCTGACCTGTTTGGCAAGAATATAGAAACAAAAGTGTTAATATAAAAACACTAAAGGGAAGTAAATAAAATGACAAGGGAAAGAACATACCAAAGATAGATGAATTCCCGCATGATAGGCGGAATGAGTAGAGTCCTGCTGTTGCACCGTGGCCACCTGCTTGGCGTCGCATGATCTTTTCAAAGCAGTGGAGCCAAGCATGCACTCAACTGGTTCTCTTTGTTCAGTAATCAAGCCGGAAAGAGCGGGAAAATTATTGGCCTCTTGACATAAAAGTCTCCTGCCTTGCTCATCAGCTGGGACTTCAAAGTTTTCCTGCAGCCATCTTGCCCTTCTGCGGGAATTTGGAGTTTCGCGGGAAGATGGGGGATGCTCAGTTGTAGTCTTTGTTAAGGATACATCCTCCTACGTCCTCCTAATACATTCACCTATACAACCTTCAACATTCCATCCTTCAACATTCCAACCTTCAACATTCCAACTCCTCATTCATCCTCAAGTCAAGTCAACATGTTCTCATTCATCTATTCATTCATTTACTCTGATGTATAGATTTAGGATTCATTCATTTACTCAACTCATGTATAGATTTAGGATTCATTACTTACATATCTTGTACTATAAATATGTACCTCTTGTATCAATAAAATTAAGTCTTGCAATTCAATCTACTCTCTTCTTTGTTTGTTTGACTTCGACTCTCTCTCTATAATTATATCATGGTATCAGAGCAAAATGATCCATTTTAGGACTTCTCCACCCAAACCTAGCGGCATAACCTAAAGCCGCCATACACCAACCACCACCACCAAAAGCTTCCGCCCCACCTTCTCCTCCTCCACCTCCACCCCCACCTCCACCTCCAAAAAGGGATTCTCCTTCTCCTTCTCCTTCTAAACCCACTACCACCAGGAAATTTCTTCTTCTTCTCTCCAAACCCAAATCTCTTTCCATTTCCAATTCCAATTCCCCACCATCAACTTCTCAATCTCATCCAATCAAGGCTTCTTCTTCTTCTTCCAATAATATTAAGAGTACTCCTGTCCCACCCACCGTCCGCCGTGACCAACATGCAACACCTCATCTCCACCACAAAGCTTCCGCCCCACCCTATCTCCACCCTCGGCATAAACCCCTCCTTGCCGAAACCCCATGCTTGCTTCCACCTCCACTCTCAAATCCCTCGGCACAATCCTACAGACGAAACCTTACCCAATTTCTTTATTTTTCTTTCTTTATTTTGGTGTTAAAAAAAAAAAAAAAAAAAAACCGGCAAAACCCTATTACGCCGCCCAACCTCATCTCCACCACAAAGCTTCCAACACCACCCTCGGCATAAACCCCTCCTTGCCGAAACCCCATGCTTGCTTCCACCATCCACCATCAAAACCCTACCCTTCTAAACCACTAATACCCTCGGCTCACCCTTCTTTAGCCGAAACCCCCTTCTCCCATCAACTCTTCCGCACCCCCTCCACCTTCACCTCCCTCAAACAACCTCTTGGCTGACATCACCAGGGCCGAAACCTTATTTGTTTCTCTTCTTCTTTCTTCACCTTCTCCAAACCTTCCCCCTTCAAACTCATCAAGAAACCTCCTGCTTTGAAACCTTATCTATCACACAAACCTCGGCTAAAACCCAAAAACGGCCGCCTCACCCTCCTCCTTCACCTCCTTCAAACCCCCTCGGCCAAAACCCCTACACCTTTGATGCAGTCACACCAACAATCACATCAGAATCTACATGCACGTCCGGGACCACGTCCGACTCCGTTCGCTTCATCCACCCGGCTCGTCGCATCACTCTCCAAGCTTGGACTTATCCAAAGATCGTCCATCTTGCGGGGGCATGTTAAGGATACATCCTCCTACGTCCTCCTAATACATTCACCTATACAACCTTCAACATTCCACCCTTCAACATTCCAACCTTCAACATTCCAACTCCTCATTCATCCTCAAGTCAAGTCAACATTTTCTCATTCATCTATTCATTCATTTACTCAACTGATGTATAGATTTAGGATTCATTCATTTACTCAACTGATGTATAGATTTAGGATTCATTACTTACATATCTTGTACTATAAATATGTACCTCTTGTATCAATAAAATTAAGTCTTGCAATTCAATCTTCTCTCTTCTTTGTTTGTTTGACTTCTACTCTCTCTCTATAATTCTATCAGTCTTAACATTGGCATGGGTAGTTTCCGCAGATGGCGGGATCTCAGAATCTGGTCTATTGGCATCTTCAGAGGGGATCTCAGCATTCAGTTCCCCAAGGACCTCAACCTCATCATCATCATCCTCATTTACATCCTTAACCTCAACGTGCTCAACATCTTCCTCATCATCTTTATCCCGCAGTTCAAATCGGGCCTCCTCAGCACCTTTATTTTCAGCACCATGGGCTTCACCGCTTCCCGCAGATGACCTCCTCTGCCTTTTCCTTTGCCTTGGATTGGAGGCCCGACGAGAAGAACCCTCGCCAGCAGTAGCTTCTTCTTCACCAGTTGGAGCAATGGGGAATTCCAAGTTAGTGGGTAGTTGTGACAAGTTAGCATTACGCAGCTCAGCCAGCCTTTGTGCCGCGGCTTCAGAGTTGGCATCAGCCAGCCTTCTTCTATTCACGTCCACGTCACGGTGTTCTGCGAGAAAAGCGAAAATAAGCAATTGATAAGATGATTACTTAGAAAAAAATAATACAAGAAAAGAGGTGCGGGAATCATACGATGAACTTGGAGCATAGGAGGGCAAAGATTTTTCCCAACCCCACAAATGTTGCACTCAATCCGCAGTTTGTTGTCAGAATGCAACTCCTACCCAGCATGAGAATTCGGACGTTCAATAGCAACCCTTGCGGGAACTGGAGAGAAGTTGTTAAATAGACCTATTTGGCTTAACAAGGCTTGGTCTTGGATGATTTTGCGGCAAGAGAAGCGGACAGGTGGAGGTTTGATGGTACCAGAGGCAGTTTTTAGAACCTTCATTTTAGATTTTTTCAGGTTCAAGTCATCTTGGGTTAAGGCCCATTTTTTTTCAATCTTAGGGTGAATGCCAGTCAGGTCTGTTGCATGAGTCCATCCATTGCGGGAAACGATGAATAAAGGGTTTGAGAGCCAATTGTGGACTTTGCTGTGTTGAGGAGTTAGGATCTTAGGAGTTTTGTATTGAAGCGACATGCGAATCTCGCCGCTGTGCTTATCCTTTTGCTGATAGCCGTTAAAGAGATTCAGGAGTAAGCAAGTATTGGGTTCTTCGCGCAAGGCACGACAAATGACTATGAAGCAAGTTAAAGTCCTAATGGCATTGGGATGGAGCTCAGCGATGCAATCTTGGGCTTTGGAGAGAACTGTGCAAATAAAGGGGTCTATGGGTAACCTAAGGCCAGCCTCTAGTTGAGCAGGGAAGACTATGACCCCATCTTGTCGCCTCCTAATAGCTCTGAGCGACATGTCGCCTTGGTAGTTAGAAATGAGGTAATCATTAGGGTCTATTCTATACTTAGTGTGGTAGACTGTGGGGAGATAGGTTTGTGAAGTGCTAGTTCCCGCTTGATTGTGAGAAGGATTATTGCTGGAAGACGGATTATTGGCCAAGTTTACATTCCCGCGTGATTGTACGGAAGAGAGTGGGACCTCCGGTATTAGTCATCTACGCGATTCATCGAAGAAAGAATTTGTTTATAACGGTTTACGCGCACTAAAGATCTCGCGGCGGGAAAGTCGGTATCGAACTATCGAGAATCTATAGAGGAGCGTAAGCGACAAATATAGTCGCAAAGTTACGAGAGTTAAAATTTTTTTTTTTTTGGTCATAGGGGCTAAGGAATGAAGGAAGCATTTACCCCTAACTTCAACAACATCTATTATAGCGGGATCTACCCTATGGACACTCAAACAGTTGGTCAAGTCTTCTCGTGGGATTCTTGCTCAAATCCCCCTAGTTAAAAAATAAAAGCCCCCAAACCTTTTACATTGACCGTACCTAACTTGCCTAACACAAGATTTAGTTCTCGCCATAGCGACCAACAAAAACTAAAGAGAATCAAAAGAGAAAAGAGATCTAAGTGTTACCTGAAAAAAAAGAAGGGTCTTGGAAGAAATCGAAAATAGACTGGAGACTGGCCGGAATATTGGACGGACGGAGAGTTTAGTATTTTCCAGGTTGAGAAATCGGTGGAAAATAGAAGTGTGGTGAATGTATTCTAGTAGGGATTGAATATTTAAGGTCAATCGTCGGAGAAAGTGATCGGAATGGCTGGAAATTGGTTGCCGGAGTTTGCAAGAGATTTTGGAGAAAAGCGAAAGTGAAAAAGTGAAAAGGTAAAAGGGAGAGAGTATTTATATGACTTGGAATCTGAAAGGGTTTCGTACGGTTGAGGTTTACTTAGCCCCCAAAATGTTATTTTCCTCCATTCAATGCATTTGAATTTCAAACGACGGTCCTATTTATGTCACATCGTTGCCGCATAAAGCACCAATTGAAAGCAGACACGTGTAAAGTGATTGCAAAGAGGGATTCTACTCAACCTTATCTTTTGGGGAACGACGAGAAGCGACAAGTTCTCATCTAGGTCATGAATGAGCCTAGACTCGAACTTAGGGGCTACTGATGCTACCATGGCCCAAGGCAAAATGGGCTCATATCCCGAACTATCGAGTTAAACCTAATGGCCTCACATCTCGAACTGTCGAGTTAAATCTAATGGCCTCACACCAGAACTGTCGAGTTAAACTTATGTGGACTGGCCCACCTAACGGCCTAAAGAGTACAATAAGCGGAAAGTAACTATCTCTAATAATGGACTAAGCGGGAATATCATAGGCAAGAAGAGCCATTCCGCGGGAATAAAGACATAATAGAACAGATGGCTCGTGATCCTAGTCTGACGGGAATCATCCACTAAGATTCCCGCCAAAGGATATATTGGGACGAAAAACTTGACTAAACCTTGGATAACAAGATAAGAATGAGTATATGCATGGTCTCCACAAAATTAGGATCGTCACATTGCAGAGGGAGTGTTCCCTAACAAACTCTTTTGGACTTATGCAGGAACCAATAAAATGATGACACGTGTGCCATAAGGCAAAACCGCCTCCCTTGGATGGCACATACACCTCGCGTGCGGGTGCAATATAAAAGGAAAGAGACGTCAACCCTAGAACGTACATTCTAACTCAGGCTGCATACACTACACAATACTTGTACTTTCACGTTTCTAGACTTGTACTTCCCGTCCCTTATTCTCACACCGGAGGGGCTTTCGCCGGAAGTACCCCCAGCCTAGTGATGTGTGTTCGTGTGTGCAGGCCCTAGTACGAAGGAGCTCAATTATCCACCTAGACTACTATAAGGCCAGATCCTTGTGTACTGCTCAAGTTAGCTAGCACGCATCACCAACCTATCTTCCTTCACCAAAAAATTATTCCAAACATAAACCTTGAAACCCGACTAAGAAAGAGTAAGAAAACTGCTTCCGAAATCGGTGAATCTTACCCAAGTCGGCCATAACCAACCGAATTTTGAAATACAAATCAGTCACACCCAATCGACCTTTTAAAAACAAATCGGCCACACCCAGCCGTATTTAGAATTATTTTCGGCATGGCAGATTCATTAACAAAAAATCGGTTGAAGCTGTCCGATTTTAAGCATATTTTTGATCGGGTGTGGATGATTTATATATATAAAAAAATGGGTTGGCCATGGCTGATTTTTTCATGTGGTGGGCGATAGTTGTTCTGTGTGGAATTTCTAGAAAGAATGTGGGTGTTGGGCCGGGATGTAAGACAAAAGGGAAGTTATTGCGGTGGCAAACGAGGAGAATTTGAAGCGATGGTGAATGGTCTGGTAGGGGTTATTGTTTGGTAAGGGTTATTGTTGGGTTTTTGGGTAACATTCGCAGCGGAAGACTTAAGCATAAATCAAAAAATTCTAGCCATGAATCCGTCTAGTATGAATAGATTAAAACTATTAATATAGATTTACTAACCTTTGTTGCGATTTTGCCTTTCGTATACGTATTCGTAATCCACTTTGAATTGTAGACGAAACTTTGATCTTCTTCTTCCTTGTTCTTCTTGTGATCAATCAACAATGGAGGCTTCAAGCTTTGGGAGATAAAGTAATCGCCCTCTATTGATAATCCACACTAGAACGAACCAAGAACTTCTTCTTGTTGAATTGCTAGATGATCCCTTTTGTTGAAACTTTTTCAACAATCTATGGCTTTTTATGGAATTGAATCTTTGAGATTTGATCTTTGCTTCGTAATCAAAATCAATCAATTGGTGTTTCTTAAACTTCAATTTTCGTCTATCTTGGCTGAGGCAAAAGGGGTATATTTATACTCTATAAATATTCCTAACAATTATGAGAAAAACCCTTTTCCAAGCCAAAATCGGACCTTTCAGCGCCACCTGGACGAGTCGTCCCATCTGGAACGAGTCGTCCCTTATGTTGACAGCTCTGATTCAGTCGTCCCCTTTAAGGGAATAGCTGGTTTAGTCTGGGACAAGTCGTCCCGTGACCCCAGAATTTCATATTTAAGCCATTTTTCAATACGTTCTTTGTGTGTGACCCTATAGAAATTATATTTATGTTGGTAGTGAACCGAAACATCGATTTCACTAGACATAAGTGATCTCTAGCAAGTCATTATGTCCACCCAATTAAATATAACATCAAAACTTGATTCTTTAATAGATCAATGTCACAATCCCTTTGTCACACGATGTCATATTGAACATAAGTCATGATCCTCGTCAGCTTATATTGTCCATTGCTTTTCGATTTCGAATATGTTAATAATCTAAGTGCATTTGATCTCTATCAAATCTCTTGAGTATGACCACACATCTCATTAACACCATTCATCGAAGAGTCCAAGCAGACATATCCCTTAACGAGGAACAAATCCCATCTTGACTTATCATTCTTCCATGCAAGAATCCGGTTATGCCAACATAACCCTTATTGCTATCTGACTAAAGATAGTGTTAGACTACATCTGACATAACGTTCATCGAGTGGAAGACGATGATAATTTCAGGTATTAAGGATTCTAATGACACGCTTATTTTGAGATCTAATTATGACATATATGACCATAGACCATGACATAAATCTCATAGGTGGGTCTGTCCAGTACCTTGTTCCCTAACAAGTACTCATAAGCGTAATGTGCATCCCTATGCATATAATCATCTCTATGATTATTCATTACCAACTTATACTAGTTATTCATATAACTAGTGACATAGATTATTATAATAAACATGTAAAAGATATAATAATCCAAAATAAATATTCTCTATAATAAATGGTAAAGATAATTACATAACGATATTTATTATAAGTCAAAATAATAATAAGTTTAGGACATAACACCAACCGTTATAGGAAAAACACGGTAGGGTGGGGTGGGGTGGGGTGGTCTGGATTGGGGAATGGGGAATGGGGTTATGGGAAAGAAGATGAAGTGAGTGGGTAAGAGGGAGTGGGATTTTCTTTTCCTTTATTTTTTATTTTTTTATTTTTTTTATTTTTTAGTACTACTCTTTAGCTAACTGGTATGAGGGTATAATTGGAAGAGTGATGGGTGTGTGTAGTGTTGATGGTAGGTGTTGGTTAGTAGGCTTAGTAGTACGGGCTTAAACTCAACAATTTTACGGTGTATAACAATTCTCTAATGAAAAGGTCATGACTGGGCGGGCTGCGGCTCACAAGGCCCATTTGATTGGTCTAAATGCCTTCAAGGGCCCAACTTAAGATTTGTAGTAATAGTTCCTGTCCAATTTGCCCATATGTTGACTAAAAAAGTCAACAAACCCCCCAATAATTTTCACAGTTTTCAAATAATTTCATATAAAAATTCATAATAATTCCAACAGTTATCAAATAAATTTCCAAAAAATATACTCCTATTTAATATAAAATGACCATTTCACCCTCAAGTCAACCAAACGTGAACTAATTCTTCTACTCCATATCAATATCAATAAGTTAATCCAATACTCCCTCCGTCCCCCCTCACTTGACACCCAATCAAGAGATGGGCACGAGAACTAAAAAAAAGAATAAAATAAAAAAAATGTGTGATAGAAAATGAAGAGAGAGAATGAGTGGGGTAAATAGTAGTGTTGGTTGAATAAATTGAGTGGTGGAAAATGAAGAGAGAGAATGAGTGGTGGGGTCCATCTAATATAAAAATATAAAAAGTAGGCTATTTTTGGGAGGTGTCAAGTGAGCTGGGACGGCCCAAAATGAAAATAAGTGTCAAGTGAGCTGGGGCGGAGGGAGTATTTTCTAAAAATATCACAAAAACTCCATATCAATCGGCATATACACTGTTTAATCCTTCATTAGTTTAGTTGTTCCAAACTCAAGTGCATATGAACCTCATTACCTATTCAATTAAACTCAACACATACGAAAATCCAAATGAGTGCCACCCATAACTGTTAAGAATCGAATCTCTTCTCACCTACGCGAGGCGCCCGCCTCCTTCTTCTCCATGCGTCCGCCTCACCGGCAGAAGCTCTAAGCCGGATTCTCAACAACGCGAGGCGCCCGCCTCGTCTCTCTTCATGGACCGCCTCACCAGCCAAGGCTCATTCCTGTCTTGCTGTGGCCCAGGCGGCCGCCTCCTCCTTCTCCATGCGCCCGCCTCACGCCGTTATCAACAGTCAGCACCTACGTGTCTTCCACTTCAGTTCATGAATGATCTTAAATCAATGTATCTTTTAGAATTAGAATAGCCTTGAGCTCTTGTATATATATCTCATTCATTCAATGGAATATACAACACATTGCTTTCTTTTCTGTTCTCTTTTATCAAATTCTTCAATAACACTTATCAATTACTTGCAAGTACGGAGTACTATAAACACTTCATAACCCATTATAATCATTATTATTATTATGTGTAATATCCTATGTATACCTAATTTATTGCTAATTTCGGGATTCTCCAAATATCCATGAGATAACCCCGTACCGTATCATCATTTGCTCTAGCCCAAAAAGGTTAAACATAGGAGAAGTACTTTCGGGAATTGGAAAAGTACCAAAAATTATCTTCTCCTAGACAAGAACCAAACATGAATGAATGATCATTGTTGTGTAGAAAGAGACTGGAATCACGTGTGGTGGGGATACCAATTCAACTCGTGACCTGTACAGTGCCTTTTAGACAATAAAAGTGCACTAGGGGCGTTTTGATACATTTACATTACATTCCGAGGCTTTCGGGAACTTTCTGTGAGTTTCTTACTTGGACAGTCCTTATACGGAATTATTACAATTGGACCTATGAGGAATTATCAAAGAGAGCTTCCTGGTAGTTATTTGGCGCCAAAAGGTAGTTATGGCAGGTGCTGTCGTGCGACAATACGTGCCAGGAAAAATGGAAATTCAATGTCGTGTGACAATACGTGCCATTGGAAAAGCCAAACGTAATGTCATGCGACATACTTGGCCACCTCCAGGAGCTTATAAAAGAGAGTCTTCTCTTCTCATTTCAGGGGCCCTTTTCGATCACTCTTAGTGTTACTCTGCCCTGATCATATCCCACACTCAGAGAATTCCAAAACACAGACAATCCCCTCTCTCTCACACACACAATTCACACAACTCTCTCTCTCTCTCTCTCTCTCTCTCTCTCTCTCTCACACACACACACACACATTGATCATCACCACCTCATCTCTGAATTTGAACTTCATCTCTGAGTTTGAATCCTAGTTCTGTAGCTGATATTGAAGATCTCTATACCTAACTTGGTATAAGATATTGAGGTCTACAAAGGTGACACTCTATATCCCTCAACCTCTATCTTCCTCTTTGTTTTCTATGCATTCATGATACCTAACATGTTAATTAACTGGGAATTTGGTTAGATATGCTATGATCTGGATTACTTTCCATGTTTGATTCATGTCATTGAATATCTCTCGTTTGTTAAGAAGAGTATGGATCTTCCATATTCATACTCTCTTAAATGTTATTGATGATATCCATGATCTCTGTATTTCATACATGATGCAATTTGATTGAATTTGTTGCTTTGTTTGTTTTGCAAGTCAAAATTTGTAAAGTCGCTGTATGGGGCATCCTGTGTCGTGCGACACATCTAGCCACTTACAGAGACTCATTTTAGTTGTAATCTGTTCTCAAATCATTATACTCGGGATGTGGCCCCCCGCTCAAAGTGGTTCACAAGCTGTAATTGTTTCATCTTATTAATAGAAAAGCATTGTATACCTCTTGTCTCACACATGGCACACACTTTTGAATGTATTGGATCTTACATTAGAAAGACTCATTTTGAGGCATTTTGGGTGAACTCTCGGTTCTTCCCAACATATAACCAGACCCCCGAACTCATTTTCTCTAAACTCAAATGGTTTTTCAATGTTTTCCTTAAAACGGCGTGGCGACTCCCAAATTTTTCTAAATCATAAGTTCCGTCACATATTTTTAAATCCATTTGCTAAAACTTCTCATACGTTTGCATGCGGACGGGGCGTATGTTCAGCTATATATACAACTGTGCATCAAAAATCGTGAATCTTATTCACCAAAAAAAAATTAAAAGATGCAAAAAAAAAATTGTCCCGAAAAGGAACGTAGTGACCACACATTACTTTCAAGATGTCCCGAATACACTGCACACAAGCTTTGCCTGGAAAGATATTCTAGATGCATGCCCTGTTTGGATCTTATCCTCTCTGGGTTAGCACATGGGTCTTTCCAAACTTCTTAGCCTAACCGGAGGAACCTATCACTCATCCATGTCCTACAAGACCGTGACTTGGTTGATTTTTGGCCCAGTCCGTATTATGACAGCCCGGATTGATTTTCCAGTTCCGATCATTTCGAGCCAACCCTAAAAATCAAAATTCCTTGCTAAAGCAGGGTAAAGGGAGGTCATGCCAAATTTTCATTGGGCAGACTGTACCCGATTTTTGATTTCAAGGTGTTGACCCGAACAATGACCTACAAATGAACATCAATCTAAGGTTGGAACAATACAAAGTTATGACGGCCCGAATTCATTTTCCCGTGCCGATCATTCTGAGCCAACCCTAAAATTCAAAATTCCTTGCTTAAGCAAGGTAAAGGGAGGTCATGCTAAATTTTCATTGGGCAGACTGTACCCAATTTTGATTTCAAGGTGTTGACCTGAGCAATGAATTGCAAAGGAACATCAATCTAAGGTTGGAATAATAACGCGTTATGACAGCTCGGATTCATTTTTCCGTGCCGATCATTCCGAGCCAACCCTAAAAATCAAAATACATTGCTAAAGCAAGGTAAAGGGAGGTCATCCCAAATTTTCATTGGGCAGACTATACCCGATTTTTGTTTTCAAGGTGTTGACCCGAACAATGACCTGCAAAGGAATATCAATCCAAGGTTGAAAAAACACCGTGCCACGAAAGCCCGGATCTATAATCCCGTGCTAATCACTCAGAGCCAACCCTGAAAATCAAAAATTCCTTGCTAAAGCAAGGTAAAGGGAGGTCATGCCATATTTTTATTGGGCAGACTGTACCCGATTTTTGATTTCACGGGTTGACCCGAGCAGAGATCTGCAAGGAAACATCCATCTTTGGCCAACGTGACACTGCGCCGTTAAAAGTTTAAATGGACATTTTTGTTCCAAACACTCCGACTCAAAGCTAAAAATCAAAATCCCTTGCGCAAGTGAGGTAAAGGGAGGTCATGCCAAATTTCATAAATCTCCGATAAAACTGGTACACTGGACTAGGCTATAGGATTCACTTATCCTATGAACTTTAGGATAGTTGCAAAAATGAAAAGAAATCTTTTCCAACCACTTAGGATTCTGAGAAAATATGTTTTAAAGTAAACATAAACAAAAATAATTTAAATAAACAAAGAAAATCATAAAGCATGAGCTCCAAGCCTCTCATCGAAAATCATCGTTCTCGGTCCAGAATGTCGTAGCAGACTCTCAAAATCATCGTCCTCGGCCCGGAATGCCGCAGCGAACTCCCAAAATCATCGTCCTCGGCCCGGAATGCCGCAGCGGACTCCCAAAATCATCGTCCTCGGCCCAGAATACCGCAGCGGACTCCCGAAATCATTGTTCTTGGCCCGAAATGCAGCAACAGACTCCCTAAATCATCGTTCACGGCCCGAAATGCCGCAGCGGACTCCCAAAATCATCATCCTCGGCCCGGAATGCCGCAGCGGACTCCCGAAATCATCGTAATCGACCCGAAATGCCTCAACGGACTCCCAAAATCATCGTCCTCGGCCCGAAATGCCGCGATGAACTCCCAAAATCATCATCCTCAGCACAAAATACCGTAGCGGTCTCCCAAAATTACCGTCCTTGGCCCAAAATGCTGTAGCTAAATTCCAAAATTATCGTCCTTGGCCCAGGAGGCCACGATAAATTCCCAAAATCATGGTACTCCGCCAATGAGAAACCATCACACAATGGAAGAACTGCTCCAAAGGATTGACAGCATAAAGAAATGGCAGAAAGAGCAACAAGCCTATTTCATCGACCCAATGCGCAACCATGGGGTCACAACAATTCCCCTAACGGACGGATCTTTCATCTTAATTGAGGACGAGAACATTCAGCCTTACACAGTAGTGCCAAACTACACTCAATGCCCTCCTTCATGGGACTACAAGAAATCAACAAGGTAGAGCAATCCTCGCCCCATTATTAAACCAGTAATGAGCCAAGCAGTTCGAACCTCTTAGACTCAGCCCGGTCAGTTCCCTTGGACAACATGCACAATCAGACAAGCTCACCTGGTTTCAACCCTAAGGTCCAATATCATTAGCGCACCACCACTCTTCCCGAGCCATGTGAACCCTAATACCCTCCTGGCTTCACGCCACATAGTTTAATGTATCAAACCGAGACGAACATGCCCCAAAGATATCCCAATCTACCACCTCCAAGATTGTCCTTTCCGGTCAATGAGGTACTACCTCGAGCACTGAGTACAACACCAGCATACGCCAATACGTATGCACCAGGACCTGGGCTAACTAATTTGGCCTATGCTCAAGCATCAATTCCCGCAAACAACGCATCGACAATCCCGAAAGCAAACAACCTTCCCCCACAGCAGACCCAACCATCATATGGTTAGTAGAACATATCAAGGATTTGAAAGGATCAAGCACAAAATCCAAGAATGATTCTCTCTGACTAGTGGATCCCAGTCAAGTGACACCACTACTTGCAAAGTTCCGAATGCCATAAATGGACAAGTTCGACGGAATTACATGTCCAAAAAACTCATGTTGACTCTTATGTGATGGGCATGCGAGCCAAAGGAGTCACATGCTAACAAATAGCAGATCATTTCCACCTATCCCTCAGAGGAACAACACTGAAATGCTTCATCAGTATCAAGCCGGAAAACCGGTCAAGCTGGGAACAAATCAACAAAATATTTCTGGATAAGTACTGTGTCAACTTGGAATGGGAAACAAACAGACAAGATCTGATCAGCACCGCACAAAGGAATGAGAAACCTATTGGTGAGTTTTACCGAAGGTGGAACTGGAAACTCAGTGAAATCATGGAACCCATATCTAAAGCAGAACAGCTGGACATATTCCACTCCTGCCTCAAGCCACCGCTGATAAATCTAATCAGTCATCACCTTTACCACGATCTGCGAGCCCTAGTGGACACCGGGTCTAAGTTCGAGAAAACCCTAAGAACACAAGTTCAGGCCACATCTTACCGCTATCGAGCAGCTGTAATCAGTCCAGCGCAAACTCCTGCTAGAAGCAATGAAGATATGGGGAGCATCAACTACATCCAGAATGGGTAGCAAAGTCAGACACCCCCAAGGAGCAACAGTCCTCCCCTGCAACAATGCTCCCAATACTTTGACTACTTTGACATGCCCCTGAGCTAAATACTCGAAGCCTTGATGAAATAAAACCTCCTTTAACCTCTGAAAAATTGGCATCCCAAGACTCTCAAGAGCAACGCTCACAAGTTCACAAACATCGAAAGGTCAAAACCCATCTCCTGGGATGAAATCCGGAAAGCTGCTTACTCCTCAGAAATGACAACTATGGTCAATGAGCTGAAAATTAAGGAATGACCGTGAGCTTCCAAAAGCCCGCCTTTATCAGCAGCTCAACTGAAAAGAGCATGCAATGACATGGCAAAGCCGGAAGTGAATGTCCTAACTCGTTCAGGCCAGATTCACACCCCGACCATGAAAGTCGATAAAAAGCCTCCTGAGACGGAGCACAAGGCCAGTCAATATTCTTACCCTAAAGGACCAGAAGTGATAGATCCCGAAAAGGAAGATCCAATACTTGCTCAGCTCAAACAGGCTCAGGCGCACATCTCTCTGTGGTCTCTCCTGACATCGTCTTATCCTCACAAGCTCAAATGAGAGAAAAGCCTTGCTCAAACAATGGTTCATGTCAATGTCACTTTAGACAAAATCCATTACGGGAACATCATCACGTTCACCGACATCGACTTGTCAATATTTGGGTTCTAGCTGACGAAGGACCCACCATGAATGTCCTTCCCGCCAAAAATATGGGCTTGATAGGGCTCAAAGCCACCGACCTTAAGCCATCCTCTCACACCATCAAAGCTTATGACTCCACTTCTTGAGCGGTCTTAGGAATTTCAACTTTGAATCTATGGTTCGGAAAAAAGGTGATGCCCACGGACTTCCAAGTTATCAACATCCCGATCACTTTCACCGCCATCCTAGGATGACCTTGGTCACACCAGATCAATAGGGTAGCATCTACTTTACATCAATGTGTGAAGTTCACATAAGGGAACGACCTTAAAATAATATACGAAAGTAGCATAACCACTGAAGGCACATAAATCAATGGCATCCCGATCCTAGAAATCAAGCACGGTGAAGACAGCATGATGTTAACAGGGTTCACCATGGAAACGCTGAAAATGCAAGTCTGTTATATGTACCTCCCGCTCTCCTGGAATAAAATCCCATCGGCCATGAAGATGATGAGAATCATGAACTCCATCCCGGGGCTGGGACTAGGCAAGCGCCATCAAGGCATCCACCAAATCATAAGCCTCAAAGAGCATAAAAATCACTGGGGCTTGGGATACAAATCGTCCCCTCAGAACGCCAATAAAAACAGCAAGAAACAATCCAACCGCAAGAAATGCCAGGCCATCTTACTAGAGAGTCAAGATCTCCACTCAGACATGGCACGTTACTTCGTAAAAAGGATCACCGCTCCTGCAATCCAATCACTCTCCACAAAGGAACGGAAGCTAGAAAGGAATCTCCACCTATTCAAAGGACTGGGGCTAGCCCCGTGAGAAGATTTTCTTGGACCTGCCAGAATGCCAGGACCAGCCACTACAACCATCCAAAATGAGTACTCGTTCAAAATAATTCCCGACATCGCAGAATAACTCGAGTTACTCTCAAGAGGAAGAAGAATCATTCGGCAACAACAACAATTTTGTGTTTGAGTTAGCCACTCCAAAGATCAAAAGTCAGAGCTCGTCGAAAACGCATTAAGCGGACCAACGCTGCAATAGCTATTCAGAAAAGAAGCAACAATGTCAAACTTGGTTGACTTGGGATCTAATGAAGACACGGTAGCTATGATCAAGGCAGACAACACAAATACCTTTGATGCTCGCACCTTCGCGACCCACTTCGAGATGCCGGTAAAGAACTGGACGACCCTCACTGGACCTGTCACAAGCCAACACAAGATGGAGGTAAGACTTGAGTTGGTACCCCATCCCAAAGAGTCTAGCTTAAGTGAGTCCTCAGAGTCTTTTATTTTCGAGTTCAAAACTCTCAAGTCATCTTACGGCCTCACGCTAGAAGATCATGAATCTGCAGCCAACATGGCTTTCCCATTCGCTCTCAATGAAAAATAAAAAAAAAACGACCTTTCTGAGTATCCACTCATTGCCACTTTAACAATTGATAAATTAATCAACAACCTAAAAACGGTTAATAACGATTCACTTAATAAAGAGGCAGACACACTAAATGAACAATACATTAAATAAATCTTTAAGCAAGTCGTAAGTCGAGAGGAAAATCAGGCCCAAGCTGCCGAAGAGGTTTTGACTATGATAAACTTAGGAACGCTTGAAGAACCCAAAGAAACAAAGATCGGTAGCTTTCTTCATAGGCGCCGAGCGAGAAGCTTAGATTGACCTGCTCAAAGAGCACGTGGAAGTATTTGCTTAGTCTTACCAAAATATGCCAGGCCTCGATCCCTCCATAGTGGAACACCGAATTCCATTGGATCCGAAAGTTAAGCCCATCAAACTGAAGTTGAGGTGAATCAAGCCCGATTTGTTACTGCAAGATAAAGGAGGAAATCGACAAAATGCTCTAAATCAACTTCATCAGGGTAATTGAATACCCCTTATGGCTCTCAAACATAGCCACTGTCACAAAAGACAATGGAAAAGTACGATGCTGCGTTGACTTCCGAGATCTCAGCAAACCAAGTCCAAAAGACAACTTCCCATGCTCAACATAGACATGCTTGTGGACACCACAACCAATTTTGAAGTAAAGCCTTTCGTGGACGATTTCGTCAGCTATATTCAAATCAATTTGGATGAAGAAGACCAAGAAAAGACTGCCTTCGCCACCCATGGGGAACTTACTGCTACACTGTTATGCCCTTCAGACTGAAAAAATGCGGGGGCTACCTATCAAAGAGAAGTAACATAACTATTTCATGACATGATTCAAAAAGAAAATGAAGCCTACATCGACGACATGATCATCCATTCAAAAGGATCATACGAACAACACTTGATCGACCTGAGAAAATTCTTCGATCATCTCCGAAAGCACTCAATGAGGCTAAACACCGCCAGTGCACTTTCAGGAAAAATCAAAGGCAAAGTGTAAGAATATATGGAAACAAAGACGATCCATATGAGATCAAGGCTATAATCAAAATGAAGTCGCCCAAAAAGCAAACAGAAGACAAAAGCTTTATGGGACGTTTATAATACACCAGTCACTATGTTAATCAGCTGACCTCCATCTGCATGCCAATATTCAAGCTGATGAAGAATGCCGACATTGAACGAAATCAGGAATGCTAGGATGCCTTCAAAGGGATAAGAGCATATCTCGAGAACCCTCATATCCTCTGTCCATCGCATGGGGATAAGCCACTGCTATTCTACTCGACCGTGACAGACACTACAATTGGGGCTACCAAGAGAAGAAAGAATCAAAGACAAAACCAATGAACGGCAACAAGCTTCAACGCTATTTTGCCTAAAGAAGTTCAAGTCTTTCCTTTCCCTTCCATATCTCAATAAAAAAAATTCAAGTTTGGCACTAAAGTTGTTCAATTGAATTCAAGCAAAACCAAAGTCATTACAATTAAAAACTTTTTGATGAGTTCAAGCACGGTCTACCTCTTGACTCATAACTTGCTTAAATTAAAATGCATAAATAAAACACCTAATAACTAATGTGTCTGCAACGACAATGGGTGGATACTTGGAATGCTAAGGTCACTCTAGCTACTAGTGCTAATCCTTTCTCCTGCCTTTCGATTCTTCCCCTAACCATGGCGAATCTTCTTTTGTCCATCGGGAAAACTCCTGTCTCCCCTCCCCCAATCTCGGGAACTCTTTGAGGACTCACAGTTAAACTAACAGTCCTCAAATGTTGCCTCAGTCGCGGCCTGTGCTCAAGTCACTTCCTTTCGAACCATGAGAGCGACACCATCTCGCTCCAACCTCTCGCCTAGTGCCGCATAATCCATCATATCATCTCCAGTGCGAACATCAAAGTTTGCCTTAAACTTGGCAAACCTCAAACGGTAACAACCTACAGAGGCACCTCCGAGGATAGCCTTACGCTTCCCTTCTATAACCTTCTGAGTCTTTCCCTTGTTGTCACGGTACCAAGTCAAAAACTCCGTATTCATGGTAGCATCCTCCTGATGTAAGAAAAGCACGTCCAGGTCAAATATCAGTTGTTTCCAAACACTCAAGAAAGTGAGGTAAGTGGACAAGTCAGTCATCAAAAAAGGAACCACCTTCATAGTCGCAACATCGTCCCAATCAGTAAAAGGAATCTGTCTCACCCCAAACTTGCAGCAAGCAAGAGGATGAATGTAGAAAGATGACAGTAAAATGCCTGCCACTCTATGATCCAAACAGTTCTCTCGGTTCTTAACCTCCAATGAGGCACCCTCCAGTGGATTGGATTTGTGCTAGTGTTCATCATCCACTTCTCCCAGCCAGCCTGATCATAATTCCTCACTAAAAATCGGTGAGTGAACGACCACGGTTCTAAAATTGTAACCACCTCGATAATGACCAATCATGTCGAATAAAGTATGATGACACATGCCAAATGAATCGGCCATGGACAAAGTCGATATCACATAAAGGGTGAACGCATCCCAACCAGCCCAAATGTCAAGAACATGGTGGGCAACATGGAAATGTCAATATAGCCATCATCATGCATCGGAAGGAAAGTTTAAAGAACGCAAAAAGGCTGATCATAGGACTTTAGAATCTTGAATCTGCTCCTTTCTCCACAATGGAAATCATATGAGTGTAATTCGCCCAGCAAATCATCTCAAGGCTCATGCCTCTTCAACATCAACCAATCTTGAATCTGCTCATTTATCCACAATGGAAATCAAATGCAGCAGCAATCTAGTGCAACTCGCCCAGCGAATCATCTCAAGGCCCATGCCTCTTCAAAATCAACCAATCTTGAATCTTCTCCTCTCTCCACAATGAAAATCAAATGCAGCAGCAATCAGTGCAACTTGCCCAGTGAATCATCTAAAGGCCCATGCCTCTTTAACATCAGTCAATCTTGAATCTGTTCCTTTCTCCGCAATATAAATCAAATGCAGCAGTACTCCAGTATGACTCGTCCATCGAATCATCTCAAGGCCTATGCCTCTTCGACATCAAACAACCTTCCATCTGGAACCTTTCATCATAGGAATCACAAGCATCTTAAAGCCAAATACAGTTCAAGCCCGAACTACGACGACCTGAGCTCCTTACACTGAGGGGAACGTAGGCAACCATAAATGGTCTGTATCATAAACACTTACAAATCCCATAAACCCGTTCTCATTAATGGCCTGTCCTATACACAAACCTTCTTTTGCCCCTGGCCCAATTTCATCCATGCTGCAGTTTCGGGTCCACAATGGTTTCCTCACCTTGCTACAGACATGGGGCTTTACCGACCAATTTGGACCCAGAGTCCAGATACTTCTTCAGACGGAAGTAGATTCTTCATACAAATCCCATAAACCCGTTCTCATCAATGGCTTGTCCTTTACACAAACCTTCTTTTGCACCTGGCCCTATTTGATCCATGCTGCAGTTTCAGGTCCACAATGGTTTCCTCACCTTGCTACAGACTTGGGGATTTACCGACCAAGTTGGACCCAGAGTCCAGATACTTCTTCAGACGAAAGTCGATTCTTCAAATAGGGGCTGTGCCAGATCACTGATTCCGACTAGATACTTCTTCACACGGAAGTCGATTCTTCAAACAGAGCCTGTGTCAGATCAGTCCTTCCGACTAGATACTTCTTCAGACGGTAATCGCTTCTTCAAACAGGGGCTGTGTCAGATTGCTTCTTCAAACTAGATACTTCTTCAAAAACAGAATTCACTTCTTCAAACAGGGCTGCGCCAGGTCATTTATCAAAGGCACCACAAGTTCCCTCAAAAGTCTCAACGACGCGGTCAGAGGTACTTCACGCCCTCAAAAGTTCTTGTGACTCGGTCAGAGGCACTCATGTCCTCAAATGCTTCAGTGAAAATTCGGTCAGAGGCACCTCATGCTCTCAAACGTTCCAGCAACAACTCTGTCAGAGGCACCTCATGCCCTTAAACATTCCGGCAACGACTCGGTCAGAGGCACCTCATGCCCTCAAAATTTCCTGCGACTCGGTCAGAAGCACTTCATATCCTCAAACGTTCTAGCAACGATTCGATCAGAGGCACCTCACACCCTCAAACACTTCAACGATAATCAAAAGACCCTCACGCCCTCAAACGTTCCAGCAACTTGGTCAGAGGCACCTCACGCCATCAAAAGTTCTTGCAACTTGGTCAGAGGCAACTAATGCCCTCAAATGCTCTAGCAACTCGATCCAAGGCACCTCACGCCCTCAAGATTATCAGAATCTCAGCCAGAAACACCAAGTTCACAAGACCATCAACATCTCGGTCAGGAATGCCAAGTTTTCAAGATCATCAACATCTCGGTCAAAAGCGCCAAGTTCTCAAGATCATCAACATCTCGATCAAAGGCGCCACGTCCTCTACACCGTCAACATCTAAGTCAGAGACACCAAGCTCTCAATATCAAACATATCAGTTAGAGATGCCAAGCTCTTAAGATTATCAACATCTATTTCAGAGGCATCATGTCCTCAACATAATTAAAATCTTAATCAGAGGTGCCAAGCCCTCAACATGGTCAACATATCGGTCAAAGGCACCACGTCTTCAACACCATCAACATCTAAATAAGAGGCGCCACGTCCTCAACACCATCAACATCTCGGTCAGAGACGCGAAGCTCTCAACGTCAAACATCTCGGTCAGAGAAGCCAAGCTCTCAAGATTATCAACATCTAAGTCAGAGGCACCACGTCCTCAACATAATCAATATCTCGATCAGAGGCGCCAAGCCCTCAAGATCATCAACATCTTGGTCAAAGGCGCCACATCCTCAACACCGTGAACATCTCGGTCATAGACTCCAAGCTCTCAAGATTATCAACGTTTTGGTCAGAGACGCCAAGCTCTCAAGATTATCAACATCTAAGTTAGAGGCGCCACATCCTCAACATAATCAAAATCTCGATCAGAGGCACCAAGTCCTCAATATTATCCAAATCTCGATCAGAGGCACCAAGCTCTCAACATGATCAAAATCTCTGTCAAAGGCGCCAAGCTCTCAACATTATCAAAACTCGCTTAGAGGCACTAAGCTCTCAACATTATCAAAATCTCGCTTAGAGGCACCAAGCTCTCAACATGATCAACATCTCAATCAGAGGCGCCAAGCTATTATCCAAATCTCAATCAGAGGCGCCAAGCCCTCAACATGATCAACATTTCGGTCAGGGATGCCAAGTTTCTCAAGGTTATCAACATCTCGGTCAGAGGCGCTACGTCCTCAACACCGTCAACATATCGGTCAGAGATGCCAAGCATTAAACATGACCAAACATTGTGGTCAGAGGCGCTCAACTCTTAACATTATCAAAATTGCAGTTAAAGGTACCAAGATCTCAACATTATCAACATCCCGATCAGAGGCACCAAGCTCTCAACAGTATCCACATCTCGGTCAGAGGCACCAAGCTCTCAACATTGTCAACATCTCGATCAGAGATGCCATGTTCTTAACATTGTCAACATCTCGGTTAGAGATGTCAATCTCTCAACATTGTCAACTTCCACACATCTTCCACGGCCGGAAGTGACCCCCGTGACTTTATAAGTTCTGCTAACTCGCAATATTTGGCCTTCGACTCCTACAGGTAAACACAGCAAAGATACATTAACTATCACAATAAAAAAAAGTATGTGCACACTAGCAAGCACATAAGGTATGACGACTTTTCCAATTTAAATCCAAAAAGTCCTTCTAACATATGACGACTTTTCCATTCAAAAGTCCATCTAACATATGACAACTTTCCAATTCAAATTCAAAAGGTCCGTCTAACATATGACGACTTTCCCATTCAAAAGTCCGTCTAACATTTGACGACTTTTCAAGTCAAAAGTCCGTCTAACATATGACGACTTTCCAAGTCAAAAAGCCTGTCTAACATATGACGACTTTCCCATTCAAAAATCCATCAAACATTTGATGACTTTCCAAGTCAAAAGTCCGTCTAACATATGACAACTTTTCCATTCAAAAGTCCGTCAAACATTTGATGACTTACCAAGTCAAAAGTCCGTCTAACATATGACGACTTTCCCATTCAAAAGTCCATCTAACATTTGATGACTTTCCCAGTCAAAAGTCCGTCTAACATTTGATGACTTTCTAAGTCAAAAGTCCGTCTAACATATGATGACTTTCCAAGTCAAAAGTCCGTCTAACATTTGACGACTTTCCAAATTAAAAAGTCCATCTAACATATGACGTCTTTCCAATTCAAACCCAAAAGGTACGTCTCAAGTTAGACATATTTTTCCCATTCAAAGCCAAAAGGGTACGTCTCAAGATAGACATATTTTTTCAATTCAAACCCAAAAGGTACGTCTCAAGTCAGACATACTTTTTTAATTCAAAGCCAAAAAGTCCGTCTCAAATTAGACAACTTTTTCAAATCCAAAAAATTATGTCTCAAGTTAAACATGCATGTCATTCCTTCCTTGACAATGGCGGTCTCGAGGCTACAAGAGTCTCGTGTAGCACGTACGCGTCATTCGTTCATTAACTGTGAAAATCTCGAGGCTACAAGTGTCTCGAGTAGCACGCACGCGTCACTATCCAAAAATCATGCATTTAGAGATATGCACATCTATATGTCCGCAATCATTGGAGCCCTTCATAGATGGAACAAGTACAGTGAGACACTGTCTCAGCATACGTGATTTCATTCCCTAGGAAGAAATATTTTTCTCCACCTTTTTCCCATCCGGTTGGATGCCCGTAACAAGTCTAAAGCACGGTTGGACGTCCGTAACAAGTCTAAAGCACGATTGGGCACCCGTAACAAGTCTAAAACACGATTGGACACCTGCAAAAAGTCTAAAACACGGTTGGACACCTGCAAAAAGTCTAAAACACGGTTGGACGCCCGCAAAAAGTCTAAAACACAGTTAGACGCCTGTAAAAAGTCTAAAACACGGTTGGACGCCCGTAACAAGTCTAAAACACAGTTGGACGCCCACAAAAGGTCTAAAACACGGTTGGACGCCCGCAAAAAGTCTAAAATACGGTTGGATGCTCGTAACAAGTCTAAACAGTCTAATCTCGTTAAGGTTTCTAAAATACCTAAACGAATCATGTTTCCTCCGCAGATCTCAACATCGATAAATTCCATCCAGCTAGGTAATAACGCCTAAATCAATAAAATTACTCATACCTACACGTCAACATGTCTCCAAAGATGCTTCCCATGCAAGCGTGCACACATGGATTAACGAAGTCAAACTTCGTAAACATCCTTCTCGCTAGTCCGGATGCCTTCCAAAGATGTCTCCAGACTAGACTTCAAATCTCCATCAGTAACTCGACCACCTTGGTCACTCATTTCCCCAAAAGGACATGAACTACGACTGGCTTGATTCCCATCAAGGGATACGTAGGAATCCTAGCAAGGGTCCAGCCACATGACCAATTCGGTCATTCTTCTCATAAACGACAACATGCCTAAATTGAGATTCTTATATTCGACGACCCTACTTTCTTCAAAAGTAACGTCGTCGAGGGGCTTACTGTAAGTACCCCAATTTGTGTCACCGAATCGTCAAAAAACACTCAAAAGTAAAATTCAAAATTTTACTATTTAACAAATTTCTGAGGACTTTTCTGGCATAAAAATTGCAAAAAGTACCTTTCAGGGATTTCCAAAGGGGTCAGGGACCTTAAAGGAATTCGGGGGGACAAAATAACTTGTCCCCCACTCCAGCGACACTTGTCAAAAAAGGGTTGGATAACCACTTAATCCGTGCGAAAAAAGTGGTCATCAGGCCTTTCTATAAATAGAAGGCTTCCTCCGTCATAAAAAATTCGCTAATTCACCCCCCAAAGTGCTATCCTTAACACTTTTTTCTCAAAAAAAACCTCCATACTTGAAATCTTATCTCAACGTTCTTATCTCGTGACGATGTAAAAAAACATCTTGGTCTGTAACACTGGAGTTCTTAACTCGTGTGTCATGGCGGCAAGACTGTTTTGTCCCGTGACAAAAGATTAAAATCCGTGCATCCTATTCATCGGATCCTTAAAAAATAAGGCAAAACTCCGCTCAAATTATTATAAACTCAGAGGCACAAACACTTTAATTTAAAGGAGACCCTGTCAGAACTCCACCGGCAGTTTTCTCTTTTATATTAAAGTATAACCTCGCCCCATTTTCGCAACACCCGGTCAAGAACGACCAAACCGAAGATAAAAGTAACCAAGATTGGTGAACTCTCCTTCATCTTTTAATTATTTAATGTTTTTACTTTAAAATTATCATCATGTACACAATTAATACCCCCATTCATTCTTGCATTTTTATTTCCAAAAGCGCACACACACATACACTGATTTTCTAAAAAAGTAAAAGACTCATTTTACGAAGTAAATCGGGTGATCACTAAAAAATATTTCTGAGGCGTAACGTAACCTCCGAGCTCATAACTATGGTAACAAGTTTTTTTTCAATGTTTTTGCTGAATAAAATGGTGTGGCGACTCTCAAATATAAAAGGAATATTCTACTATCACATGCACAAAAATATTTCATCAAAACCGCGAATGCGCCCGTGACACCGCACTCCCACGGATCGGGTAATTTCACATTTAAACGGCTTATTTTAGGTTCTCTTATTACATAGAGATCTTACTCTCACACCCGAGGGCCTGAACCGAAATCAACCTCGGTTTTGTCTCTAACGGTGCTTTTCTTATATTGTGTTCTAGGTTCGAGTTACTCAAAAGCCAGATATTCATTCGCAAACCAAGAGACCCAAATTCCATGGCGTCAATACAATAAACAAGCACAATCAATTAATTAGACATCATAAACTAAAAAACAAACCTCTTCCATTTTGCCGAGAATTATTTCACGCTCTTGATCAACCGATCCCTCATCAAAAGCAGAATTCTGCAACATATCAGACATAACATCAATTGCCTTAGGGACATAGTCGGTGACAACTTTGGCACAGTAGGTGCAGGGACGGAGCCAGGAATGTCCGGAGGGGGGGGCAAGCTGCCCCCGAAAAAATTTTTTCGGGTCGGACAAGTAAAAAATGGGTCGGATCTATGAAATACAATGTATTTTAATTAAAAATGTAAAGAATTAAGAAAGTTAACAAAAATGATAAAAGTAAATAATTCAAAGAGAAAGAGAAAAACAAAACTGTTAAGAGAAAGAAATGGAGAGAGAAAGAGAATAGCAAAGATGGAGGACAAATAAAATTAATTGAAAATGTAGGTAGCAAAGCTCGAACATGGATTTGAAAGGAAACACCAAAAGGCTTTAACTTCACCCCTTCTACCGCTGAACCGCACCATTCACTGATGTTAATCTTGAAGTTAATTATATATATACATATATAACAAAAAATATGGGGGGGGGGCAAAAAAAAAATTTTTCCACTGCACTTCCGCCGCTGGGGGGGGGGGCGAGTGCCCCCTGGCTCCGCCCCTGAGTAGGTGGTGTGCTCCCTCGAAGTATAAGCATTGAAATGCCCTCCCAAATTCTTGCTTTCCTCCTCTCAGTCCCCTTGAATATCATGTGTTGGAGGAAATGCGTGATGCCTTTAGTCGCATGGGTCTCGTACCGGCTCCCGGCATCGATCGAGACACAGACGGTGGCAATCTTGGACCAGGGTTGAGACTCGGTGGTGATGCTGAAGCCTTTGGGGAGGTAGGAGAGGATGGGAGAGTGATCGGTGACAGTAGGGTAAGGAGATGTGTATTTGAGGAATCTTTTATCGGAGTTTTTTAGACGTCTCACCTTCGAGTCTACTTGTTATGCGAGACAGTCGAAGATGGCGGTTGGGGGCATCGGGGACAGTGGCGGGGGAAGAGGAGAATGAGTGATGGAAGAGTTGGGTGGTGGTGCCTATTCTTAATAATAAAAATAAAAAAAGAACGGAAAGACCAAGTATCTGAACTAACATGCAAGAACATACCAGGTGGTGTCTTCGTATATGCTCTATTTGGCAGTGCTACCATTGTCACCAACCAGAAGAAGACCAAGTATCTGAAAAATAAAAGCAATATAATATAAAAAGAAAAACTAACAATCATGAGTGAACTGAGATCCAAATAAGAAATTCTTATGATCAAGCAAAATTATGTTATATCTGCATTGCATGCCTGTGAAGGTGTGTTACCATGGCTAGTGAAATACAATAAGAAACTCGATTGGAATTCAATTAAGCAACAATGGAGTCAAAATAGGACAATAAATGAATCAACGAAAACAATTATCCCAAAACGATGCCGCCGATCACACGTTCAACATTGCTGCCACATTTGTCTATCACGTGCACGATGATCCATTCCCTCACTAATCATTACCTAAATTCCCTATCCTGTAATATGGCGACTTTGAAGGTTTCGGGAATCAAATTTGTTGGAACTGATGTGAATTGGGGTGTGTATGAGGGGGAAAGGAGTGTGTATTTGTGGGAAAGTGTGGCAAGCGGAAAATATTTCTTTCATTCCATTATTAATTAATACTTCCTCATTTTTCAGAATAAATGTCTCATTTTCCTTTTTAGTTTGTTTCAAAGTAAATGTTGAAGTAAATGTAACAAACATATATGGATGGTTTTGATGACAGATTTGAAAAGAAATCGTAGTGGTGATGGGCGGTTCAGATTCAAAGGAAAGAGAATGAATTAGAAATTTAAGGATAAAGGGGAGGGGGGGAGGGGGGAATTTTGTAAATTAGTTTTTTCATTTACACCCTTTATAATTTACATTATGTTAATACCTTTGAGATAATCAATAGTAGAGTAATGATTAGTGAGGGAATGGATCATCAAAACTTTGGATCATCGTGCACGTGATAGACAATGACATATTATATTATATACTATATAATCGACCCTTATTTATGTATTTTCCTCAAAATCTAACCTAAATCGACAATGACATTAGGGAGATGCAATTGTACTTTCGCAGTCCAACTTATTCCTCCATCGCCGGTGAATACTTCTTATATATGATCTGACTAAATCTCACTTTCTTTCTTAATTTTTAGCAAGCGAGAAAATTAACATCATTCATATTAGAAAAGAGATGACTTTCACCATGGTTGAAGACTCATCCCAAAAATCAATAACAATTTCATCTCTTACTGTACAATAATAATTTGTTTTGATGTTATGTTTCCCCTAGACATGGTACAAATCTATATGTTTTCTCTAGTTGCACATATGGCTATAAACCATCGAGCCGAGCTTTGAGGTTTCGAGCTCGACTAAAAATTAACGATTCCGAGCTTTTTTCGAGCTCAAACTCGATCCCATTTTGATCGTTCGAGCTTGGATCGAATCGAGTTCGCGAGCTGTTTACGAGTTATTCGCGAGCTGCTCGAACTCAAGCTTGGACTTAATTTTTGAAAAATCTGAAATCAAACGATCTTTTGTTCGATCTTTTGTTCGAGCTTTTATTCGAGTTCTCGAGTCTAAACGAGTCGAGCTCGAGCTTTCTCTTTGTCCCTAAATAAATATTTTTCAATTTTATTTTCGTAATTCTTTATATTTTTGCAAAAAAAAATGAAAATAAATAGAAAGAATATTTATTATTTCTTTTAACCTTTTCAAAAGACTCTTATTTTAAAATTGTCATATATCTTGGGACGGATTTTCAAATTGATTATTGATTTCAAAATTGTCATTTATTTTGAGACGAATGAAGTCATGATTTCAAAATTTTCATTTATGTCAAGACGGATGGAGTCATGAAGCGTATATTTTCCTTATTTTTTTGAAAACTAATAATTTAAATAAAAAGTAATGACCCTACTAAACAATCTAAAAATTGTTATTAAAGGTATTATTAATCATGATTTACTAACAGTTTCTAAATTTTTACTACAGTCATTATTTTTTATTTAAATTATTGGTCAAACTTACGTCAAGTTGATTAAAAATATAAATATTAGTGGAACCAAGGGAGTATATATAAATGTGTGTATATGTGTTTACGTATATATGCACACGTATAGAAGTATATGTATATAATATATATATATATACATACACACATACATATATGTCAAGACGGATGGAGTCATGAAGCGTATAATTTCCTTATTTTTTTGAAAACTAATAATTTAAATAAAAAGTAATGACCCTACTAAACAATCTAAAAATTGTTATTAAAGGTATTATTAATCATGATTTACTAACAGTTTCTAAATTTTTACTACAGTCATTATTTTTTATTTAAATTATTGGTCAAACTTACGTCAAGTTGATTAAAAATATAAATATTAGTGGAACCAAGGGAGTATATATAAATGTGTGTATATGTGTGTACGTATATATGCACACGTATAGAAAGTATATGTATATAATATATATATATATATATATATATATATATATATATATATATATATATATATATATATATATATACATACACACATACATATATGTACGCATGTACGTATCTATGCATTCAATTATAGGAATATGTGTCTAAAAAATTTAAGGGCAAAATGGGAAATTTGTCGCTTGACACTATTCATAGTACTGTAGCACACCACTCTAATTTATACTATATATATATATATATATATATATATATATATATATATATATATATATATATATATATATATATATATATATATATATTCTTGCTTCAATGAGAACCGTTTAAAATAAGAACCGTGAGAACCACTTGTATACAGTAGATATTTAGCTACTGTATACATATACATCAGATACTTAGCTATTGTACACATATATACAGTAGATACTTAGCTACTATATACAAGTGATTCTCACGGTTCTTATTTTTTTATGGTTCTCATTTGAGCACCTATATATATATATATATATATATATATATATATATATATATATATATATATATATATATATATATATATATATATATATATATATATATATATATATATATATATACTCCCTCCGTCCCTAAAAGCTTCACTAATTACCCAAAAGGGCGTCCCGTTAGAAGCTTCACCTTTCCTTTTTAGGCAAAGAATCTTTACTATTCCCTCCACTCATTCTCTCTCCTACATTATTTTAATACTCACAACACCATTATAATTTACTATTCCCCCCACTAATTCTCTCTCCTATTTTCAAATTACTCTCACAACATTTTTTTTCCCTCACATTTCCATAATTTGCGTGCCCACCCAAAATGGTGAAGCAATTATTGGGACGGAGGGAGTATATATATAGAAATATATAAATATATATAATATAATATATATATATATATATAGGTAGGTGCTCAAATGAGAACCATAAAAAATGAGAACCGTGAGAACCACTTATATACACTTGTATACAGTAGATACTTAGCTATTGTATACATATACAGTCTACTATATATGTATACAGTAGCCAAGTATCTACTGTATACAAGTGTATAACCACACGTATACACTTGTATACAGTAACTAAGTATCTACTGTATATATATACAGTCTACTGTATATGTATACAGTAGCTAAGTATTTACTGTATACAAGTGTATACAAGTGGTTCTCATGGTTCTCATTTTAAACGGTTCTCATTCGAACATGACCCTATATATATATATATATATATATATATATATATATATATATATATATATATATATATATATATATATATATATATATATATATATGAATATAAGTACACATAAATGTAAGTGTGTACATGATAGACATTTTATTAATTTTATATTAAATAATTAAATATAATATATAAATACAATAGAAGATATCAAGTATATTTTTTATTTGATGAAAATATTATTATATTAGATAAATATACGTGCACTCAACATATTTGAAAAGAATAATTTATTTATTTTTAAAAAGAAAATGTCTATTGTATATACAATCTCTATACAATTTCATCACAAGTAAAAAGATTTTAAATTTATTTTAATTATTGTACAATCTATCTATACGATTTAATTTATTTTGAAAATAAAATATTTTAATTATGTTTTGTTGTGTGTAAAATGTAAGGAAAATAAAAATTAAATATATTATTTTATATATAGATATATTATACATTTATGCATGTATTATATCTATTTAATTTATTTTTTACAAGTGTAATAATGATTCGAGCTTAATGAGCCGAGTTCGAGCTGAATTCGAGCCGAGCCCGAACTATTAAAATCGCGTGCTAAAGCTAATGAGCTTATCGAGCCGAGCGAACAGAACTAATTCGAGCTTTTAACGAGCCGAGCTCAAACGAGTCGATCTCGATCAAAACTCGCCGAACAAACGGCCCGAACACGAGCCGGCTCGAAAACAAAATGACGGCTCGAACTCAAGCTTTTACGAGTCGAGCCTGCTCAGTTTGTGTAACAGCCTTAGTTGCACCCTTTGATCTTCAAATGCACGATATGTGTGGCTCCTGCATTTTAGGTTTGAGCGAGGTGTAAGTCAGTGACGAAATCAATATTTTTCGGAAGTCGGACAAGATTTTTTATGGGATAACTTATTATAAATGAGGTATTTAATCCAGTTCAATGGAAAAGACCTGTTTTTGAACTAGACTGAATCGGTTCGAACAGTTGTTTTTTTACTCAATAACAAAATGCAGCATTGATATTTTTTAGTAGCAGCTTTATTATTTTTGAGTCTTATCATCATCATCATCATCATCATCATGTGCTTACATTTCTTCTAACTAATGTTATCTCTCTCTGTAACTAATAGGGTTGTGCAAGAAACAGAACCATATCGAAAAAATCGAGCCAAATCGGGAAAACTGAGCTGAATTACGAACAATCGATACAACCGAAATGTTCGGTTTCATTTTTAGTAGAAACCGAACTTTTCGGTACGGTGCGATTCTTATTATGGTATTTTTTCCACTACGTTATTTACTTCTAACTAATGTTAACTAATAGGGGATGCTAGCTTTTTCACTACATTCATTGGTATGGATTTGAATACTATTATTGACTCAAATACCCTTCAATCAACTCCTGATTATTTATGGTATTTTTTCCTTCTTTATTTTTGGTAAGGTTGTCTCACTTTTTTTCGCATAAAATTTTCTAGATCATTCCAACAAAAATAAGTATTGTTATTTTTATGAAAATAATTACAAATAGTACTTATTCTTTTACCAAGTTATTATATAAATGCACTGCATAATATATTACTTTAGTTTAATATCTTTCTAAGTTACTTCAAGTATAACTATAATACTTTGCAATTGCCGAGAAAATATTATTTTATAATATTTACTCATTTGTAATTTATTTCAAATATTAAAATAATTGCTGAAACTAAAACTAATTTATAGAATTATAAACAAGCGTATTTTTTAATAAAAATTAGGGAGAAAATATAATTTATTATTTCTATGGAAATTAAAATTAAAAATATAGTATAAAATAAACTGAATATTAAGGTGAAATGGAAAATTATAAAAAATTTACTATTCAAAGTTAAATCTTTATTGTACAAGAGATATCAATGAAAATCATAATTATCTCATATTTATACAAGTAAATGTAGTGAATATTTATAAATAAAATATGTAAGGCACATTTTTTAAAAATATGTAGCGTATAAGTAAATTTGTAGTGGTAAAATATACTCCCTCCGTCCCAATCTAAATGTCCAAACTTTCCATTTTGGGCGTCCCATTTAAAATGTCCCATTTTCAAAAAAGGAAAGTTTTTTTCACTATTCCACCCACTCATTCTCTCTCCTACTTTACTTTTACACTCACAATATTCTCTCTCCTAACTATTTCTCCCACTCATTCTCTCTCCTATTTAATTTTTCATACTCACAACATTTAAACTTTTTCTCTTTCCTACCTCACTTTTTCTCTTTCCTACCTCACTTTCCTTAATTTCCGCACCGGACCCATTTTTGGACATTTAGATTGGGACGGAGGGAGTATTATGGATGTTTCATTAAACTTTTATAAAATCAAAGGATGATTTTGTCATTTACAAAAATAAGAAGGATAATATTTTTAGTTATAAAATTTTATAGTGGAGAAGCAAAAAATATAGTGGTAATAGCTACTCCCAAATAAATACTCCCTCCGTCCCGCTAGAAGTGTCACTTTTTACCCAAAATGGCGTCCCATTTGAAGCGTCACCTTTCCTAAAAAGGAATTTTTTTATTAATATTCTATTATCCCATCCACTATTCCCTCCACTAATTCTCTCTCCTCTACACTCACAACACTTTTTAAATTCACTATTTCCTCCACTAATTCTCTCTCCTATTTTCAAATTACACTCACAACATTTTTTCTTCCCACACTTTTCCTTAATTTGCGTGCCACCCCTAAAAGGGTGACACTTCTACCGGGACAGAGGGAGTATTCATCAATTGATAAATAGATTAATTAATAATTTACTAACCCGTTAATATGGTAACTAATAAACATAAAAATGCCTTTAAAAATTAAAAAAAAAAACGAACCTATTTAAAATTAAAACTGAGAACCGAAGTACCTAACCTAATGAAAGAAAGCCGAACTCAAACGGTTTTGATATTTAGTAAATCGAAAGTGTTCGATACAGTATCGGTTTTACTCGAATTGAACCGTACCATGCAAACCCCTGGTAACTAATGTTAAAATTAGTTTGATTTGTAGATTCCTTTGTTGATTTTTTTAAGTAATCTTACTATTTTTGAAGAAAATGTTAAAAAACAAAATTGTTTTTTCAATGTGAAAGTAGTGTTAGTGCAGAATGAAATGTTTTTAAGTGGTCTGAGATGAAACAGGACACAAAAGCTTTTATAGATGATTTCTTCTTAAACAGGGAGAGTAAGTTCTTCAAGTGTTGGAGCTAGTGCTGGTCTAAGTGTGTATGTTGATGCTGGTGTTGCCACTAATACTGAGAAAAGTGCTGATGCGATCGTATAAAATGGATTGGGCCCAAAGTACAAAGGATCAGGCCCATTAGTTAGTAATGGGCCAAGCCCACCATACTTGGGCCACCTAGGGAAATTATGACCAAGGGGCGACCTGGATGGGAATGGGGCGACATCAAGGGAGTATGCGACATGAGCTAAAATGAGGCCAATATAAGAAGGCGCGTGAGGGTACGGTTATGTAAGCGACATCGCCATGCGAGAAACATGGTCGATTAGCTGCGGTCCATATGAATGTGGGTATAAAGGAAGATTGTTTCCCGCATGACACCAGGATAGGGAGACCTTTTGGTTGTCGCCCTCTTTCCTATGGTTGTCGCTTGTGCGCAATGGGCCCCTGAGCGACATCATGGCACCGGTCATTGTTGTCTCCTGCGTCCCAAACCCTAAAATGCTAATGATGGATGACTGATGTGACAAGGTAAATAGTGAAATCCCACTATCTCAAGGTTGGTTGGGAACCTCTCCATACACTACAAGAAACAGGCTTATTTACGGCGGTTAAAATCCGCCGTAAATACTACGCGCCCCGCCGTATATAGTATTTACGGCGGACTAGCCGCCGTAAATAGACCCCCGTATAAATCATCGCCGTAAATACTATATACGGCGGGATAACCGCCGTATATACTATATACGGCGGATATACCACCGCCGTATATAAATGAAATACATACGTATAATATGGCGTATTTGAGTGATCTTTATACGGCGGTATGTGTAACCGCCGTAAATAAGAGACGAGTCGTCCGCTCCGTAACGAGTCGTCCCAGTTGCACCCCCACCAGGTTCCCTCGTCCAAACGAGTCGTCCATTGCCATTTTATACGGCGGTTACTATATCCGCCGTAAATAACTTAATAGGGACGACTCGTCCACCATGGCACGAGTCGTCCCATTTACACCCCCTACTGGTTCCCTCGTCCCCCCTTTGGGCACGAGTCGTCCCTAGTTTTATACGGCGGATTTAGTCACCGCCGTAAATAAGCCTATTTTTTTTTCCCCAGCTTTGTTTAATTCATTTTCCCCAAAAATACGTTCACAAAAACCAAATTCAACCTGTACACACACAAATAAAACCTGTATATAACCAAAAATACACAAATGCAATCAATATTTACAATCTACATATTAACACAATTAATGTTGAATGTATCCAGACATAATAACCATTATACAAAAAAGTTATTAGTTGTTGAATGTATCCAAAATACACAATGTCTAAAATCCACAACACCTATTCATTACCGTCATTTCCACGTCGTTCCATCCAACAACGTTTCAATTCATCAATTTGTTGTTGTAACTTAAGGCGTTCCTCCTGAAGTTGTTGTTGTAACTGCTCCTGAAGTTGTTGTTGTAACTGTCGGCGTTCCTCCTCATTTTGTCGGCGTTCCTCCTGAAGTTGCCTTTCCAAATCTGCTCTGACCCCCGCCACCGCCTCCAATACTTCTGTCTGAGAAGTTGGGGATTTACCAAACACCTTAGTTTTGTTCAGACCGCCTCCCATACATCGAACTCTCCCATGGTCATCAGAGCCAAACATGCCAACAAAAATATTTTCACGCGCCGTGGGAGAGTTTTGTTGCTCCTCTGGCAGCTCCTCAATTGCATCATTAAGAGTTTGCTGTAACAAAAACAACATGTTCAATATAAATGTTTTAACTTTAATTAATATTATGAAAATGAAGTTAGAAATGAAAAAAGTATTCTATAGAATAACAAAACTGAAACAGAAAAGGTTGAAACTTTAACTTACAATCATTTGAGTGGTTTCTTGATCTGCGGGTGTTTTGCCCGTGCGCGTATGTATGAAAATGCTTACGCGATCAGTTGGTAAACCCTTGTCGCCTCTCTACAATTTATAATAGAATCATTTGACCAAAAAAAATATATTTATATACGATACAAAAAGAAACATTAATTGAATTGACAACTGAGAACTAAATTGAACGATGACAAACCTCTTTGATGACTTTGGGATGGGACGTTTTTCCGGTCCTATTCAGGCACGATTGCTTTTCTCGATTCAATTTATTTGTTTCTGATATTTCCTGGAAAAAAAAAGATAATATTAGTATTAATTTGACTACTTATATAAGACATTCACGATAATAGATTGAGATTAATTTGAAATATACCTGAGCCTTGTTCGTACCCCACATCGTAACAAGTGCAGCCCATTGATCCGCAACGCACCCACGGGGTGGGTGAGCCAATGCGTCTTGGTCGAATTCATACATCTTATAATACTGTTTCAACTGAGTAATAATATTCATAACTGAGTCAATATTCATAACAAAGTCATAACTGAGTAATATTCATAACTGAGTATACTTATTATATGCTTGTCTCACCTGGTATTTCCAGTCACGCCACGCTTTACCGAGAGAAAGAACCATAATCGGGTAATACTCCGGAGGAGCATTTGTATTTTCCTATATACACAATTCAACAAAGAAAAAAAAAACAATTGTTAGAGAATCATAAGACTTTTGACTACGTACTAGAGATTTATGTAAGAAATATGGATTACAACTTACCAGAACGTTATTCCATACATTATTTATGCACTCATGGTCCATCTGAGACCACTCTCTAGTTAATGGGAAATGTTCCCCATTTTTAGCAAAAATTCCTATCTGAGTAGCTAATTTTGCCATTTCCCCACCAACTGGTTGACCATAATTATTCCATATTATGATCAATCTCTCTTTACCCCATTTGGCGGTTGGTTTTGCCAGCCCTCTTCCTTTAGGGTTCGAGCCCTGACCTGGTAATAAATTTTTTTTTGGTGGCATATCTGTCATATGACAATTCAATTATAGCACAAAAATTGGATAAACCAAGTAAAGGACCCAAAAAAACAGTCTTATAATATATGTATAAGACCTATAAATTTATTATAGGTCTTATGTATCATGTATAAGACCTATAAAATGCCTAGATAATAATAAAACAACAAGTATATAGAACTTGCATTCACGAGCACATGTACAGAACCAAATCTACATTTCTTTTGCTCTATAAATAATACTTCCATTATGCATGTTGAGAGTGATAATAATCTCTTGATCTCACAAAGCATTACAATTTACCACGCTTATAGTTCTCTACTAAAAATAATTGGGTTAACTTCAAAGAAGAGAGTGAACATCACCATGGCCATGATGTATGCATATGAAAAGTTAAAATACACTCTACTTCGTCCCAAAAAAAAATGCATATGAAAATCAGCTTATTTTTGTGATTTTGTATTCACTAACATGTTATCTTACAAAAAAAAAAATGTAGGCGTCTACATATATGTATATGTATGGATAACAATTTTCGTAGAATACATTGCACCATTAAGAATTCAAACAACACACAATTTTGCATTCACAAAGAATGCAACAGCAACAGAGACCTGGGAATTATAAGGCAACAACAACATGAACAACAGCAACAGAAACAACAACAGCAACAGAAAAGAACAACAGCAACAGCAAACAGCAACAGCAACAGCAAACAACAACAGCAACATCAACACTCAACAGCAACAGCAACAGAAACAACAACAGCAACAGAAAACAACAACAGCTTTTAGAGTTGTCAAAAGATCTCAGCATAGAAGCATGATCCCCAATTTCCATGTGTGATCTCTTGATAACGTCAAGTTGCTTGTGAACATTTTCACTCTTCTTTCTCTTTTTTTTTTTTTTTTTTATCTTTCCTCTCTTTTCTAGTACTTACTTTAATCAGCATGTATAAGAAAAGGATTAGTTACTTCTTTCTGTCCTTCCTATTTGTTCTTTTCGCAAAAGAAGGACCAATTGAAATTGATTACCAAGAAACAAGATAATCCCCTACACCTCCTTTTGCCTCCACTGTAAAAAATATAGAATCTCAACTGCAAAGCAGTAAATTTTAGTGATATTTTACGTGGGTAATCCTAAGTATTTATTAATCATGTGAGAATTTGCACTAAAAAAATCATATGAGAATGAATATAGCTTCAGCCTTTTCACTTGAGTGAAGAGCTCAAGCAGAAACAACAAGCTGAGCTCAGGTCATCCATATTTGAATATGTCAAGTTACCAACCCATCAATAACAACAAGTTTTCAGTGAGGTCTAACAACATAGCATTAATAATAAACACAAATACCTCTATTAGTCAAACATGTCAAATAATTTTGAGATAAAACCCATACTTTATCACCATGCTCAAATATAGTTTCACAATACTATAATGAAATCTTTAGTTTGGGCAGATTTATGTTTCTTCCAAATTCATGTACAGTACAAAACATGAAAAAGAAAATGGAAGCCTTCACCATTTTAATAAAAAAAAAAGAAAAAAGAGAGGAAGAGTAATTCATGTTCTAGTTTATGCCAAGAAGCGCAGCTAGACGCAGACCTGCTAGAGCCTCAGGTGCGAGGCGAAAGGCAAGGCGCGGACTTCATGCACATGAGGTGCATAGTAAAGATTTAAGAGAAAATTTAAATTCAATCATAAGAACAGATTTTTTTGGACTTGGAAGCCATAATTCATTCATAACTTACTGTGAACAACAAGAAATATGAAGCAATAGCAACAATTCATTCCTAAATTAAAATAACATGCATTCACATCACAAATACAACAACAAGAAGGAACATGCTTCGTGGGTACCAAATCGGTGGGGAAGCGGGGCAAGGGGAACAACAACAATAACAACAACAACAAGGAACAACAACAACAACAACACTATAGGGCAAGCCTTGCTTGATACAGAAAAAGTATAATAAAATACTTGGGGGGGGGGGCTGGGGCTCCCGCGGGTACCAAATCGGTGGGGAAGCGGGGCGGGGACATCCCAAAGTAAAAATTGGATATTCATTTAATATATTCAAATTTCTACAGGCATCAAAGGAGTACCTAGAGAAGCAGATGACAGAGATGGAAGGCAACTTGAGAGAGCTGCTGCAACAAGATCCTGTAGGAAATAAGAGTTTGATCAAAAGAAGCAGAACAAATACATATTACAATTAACAATATTAATATTCAATCCAACCATACAAAATAACAAGTTTGATTGAAATATGAAACATAAGTAATAACATTGTCTTAGTAATAGTAAGCAAATAAGATCTAAACAAATACATATTACAATTAACAATATTAATATTCAACCATACAAAATAACAAGTTTGATTGAAACATGAAACATTAATAATAACATCACAATAATAACATCACTGATGAGAGCCGGAGGTTTGTCACGATAGTAGGTCGACGGGAAGAACGCCTGCGTGCACGAGCGGTGGCTCTCGAATGCATCGTAGTCAAATAATCCTCTGAGCGGCTCGTAACTCCGGGGCTCTGCATGCGCATCGCCCAAGCCTCAGCTGCGTATCCGGGCTCCCAAAATGGCGGTTTCATCTTCCAACCCCTCAAAACGATCTTGCACCTCCCCATCTAGCATCCTCTAAAGTACGTCGACTCTGTTCCCGAGCAATAACCTCCCCCATCTAGCATCCTCCAAAGCATGTCGGCTCTGCTCCCGAGCGATCCTTGATCGCTCCTGCTCCTCAAAAATGCCCTCATGGTATCCCAGCGATCAAAAGAACCTGCGGCTGCAGTTCTGCTCTCCTCCCCGACCACCTGTCTCTCATGATCCTCCTCTTCCTGCTCCTCATCATCCTCCTCATCAACGGGATCCATTTGATCATCAACACCGGGCATACGCCAATGCAGCTTGTTCACCACTCGGAAAGCGTGGCCCCTACCACCTGCAACGGACCGTCCTCACAGGAGTACCATATTCAAACAATAAAGACACATGTTGTGTCGCCCTCAGGTCCCTCACAAACTTGTCATCTTGCACTAGCCGATCTACGAGAATAAAAACTCGTGCCCCCATCAATCTCATCGCCACGGGTTTTGGTTCACCCACACAAGCTTGAGCAATCAATGTGATCATCCCCCTATTGATATGTTTCCCTTTTTGGTAAGGGCAAATGCCTCACATCTCCGAACAAAAATATCAACCCAATCGGGAATCACACGAAAACTCCTCAACCACATTCGCAAAAGGTTTACCATAGCCACATTCAATTGAGCGGTCTCTCCGTTTGCCAACCAAGACATAGATAGACCTCTGTAAAATAATTTCCAAGCCGGGTGAGAAAGAGAGGAAGCCCTAAGGTATTTTTTTTTGCAGGGCAATCCTGTGAGCTCCGAAAAGAAAAAACAAGTCCCCCCATCAGACTCGACCCAGTTTCCTCTCGGCTGATCAACCCCAAAGATTTGCCTCAACTCATCATAATCCACTCGATAGGCTTCATCATTCATATGAAACCGAATAGTATTTTCTTGTGACCCCTGGCCTACCTCCAAAGTTGAAAGGAACTCAAGTGAATATCTCAAATACGTAGATGGAGTCTTCCCCAGGAAATTACCTAACCCGACTTGCGTCATCAATTCTGTTACTAACGTCTCTAAACCCAAATCCCTCAACACCGGCAAATGAAGGAAAGTGGTGACTTGAAATTTCCTACCCTCCAAATTCCGCCATTTTTTCTTTTGAGCGGCGGTCAATTGGGTCAATCCCATATACGGCGTCAATGATGCATTAGGGGAAGTGGGATCATTTGGGACTACGGGCGGCGGGTTTTGTCTACCCCTCTTGTTGCTACCCCCTCTAACGTCTCTCTCCTTAGGAGGCATATTTTCAACACAAAAACCACCTATACATAAGACGGAGAGACACAAATTTTAGTAATAACATTGTCTTAGTAAATAGTAAGCAAATAAGACCTAAACAAATACATATTATATAGAAGTAACAATATTAATATTCAACCATACAAAAATAACAAGTTTGATTGAAACATGAAACTTAAGTAATAACATTGTCTTAGTAAATAGTAAGCAAATAAGATCTAAACAAATACTACTCAAACTAATCATCATCATTATCGGTCATATCAACATCATCATTATCGGCCATATCAACATCTAGGTCATTGATATTAGTAGTTTCAATCTCGACCCCATCAACTCCCTCTCGCACCCACGATGTTTCTTCGTTAGCAACATTTTCATCCAGATTTTGTGAGTAAAATGGTACCAATTGTGGAATCGAATCTGAAACTTGTTTATCATCATTTGAATATATGTCAAAACTATCTCTTGGTGTAATCCTCATCACAACTTTCCAATCACTTTCTATAGGATCTTTAACATACCAAACTTGCTCAGCTTGAGATGCTAATATGAATGGTTCATCACCAACTCGATTATCCTTATACAACTTGTGATTGAAGTTTACAAGAGTAAAATTTTGCTCATCTTCCATCTTGCCTGTCCGATTATCAACCCAATCACATTTAAACAATACAAATCTTATTGAGTTGCTATAACAAATTTCAAGGATCTCAATCAACTCCCCGTAGAAGTTAACATCTCCTACAATGGGATTATTATCCTTTCGGCTTGCAAAACTTGTCACACTTGCATTCAGCATGACTCCACTATTTTGAGTTTTCCTCCGTCTATCGACATCCTTCACTCGAAATCGAAAACCATTTATTATGTAAGACTTATACCGCCTCGCATCCATATGAGGACCCAATGCAAGACTCGTAATTCTTTCGGGCACTACATCTTTCGTCGTGCATACCTTTTATAAAAAAACAAAATTTAATAAGAAAATATTTAAAACGATAAATTGAAACTATTATATGAAGGTGGTTTCATACTTACATAATCCTTAAACCAGCTAACAAACTTATCATTATGTTCTTTCTCTATAAGATGTCGTTGATTACGAGGTAGTGTCTCCCTCAAATGTACACGATGCATTACGAGCGGATCGAAAATATGAATTAAGTATTAATTTGAAATATAAAAGATATAAGGAATGTAAGCCTCATGTAAGGAATCACTTACTCTAGGTATTGTTCAACATCTTCAGTATTGAAAAGCACATATCTATGCGCTTGTACTCGTGTGATGTAATCAAGGGTAATTACCTCTTCTTTTCCTACAAAGCGGCCTAACTCATCACCTTCATCATCATTTCTTCTAGGACGATTGGACTTTGTCTCAATGTCATCCAAATATTGCGTACAAAAAGTCATGCATTCTTGACCACAATTGCCTTAGCTATGGAGGCCTCGGGATGGGCTCGATTTCGAACATATAATTTTAATGTAAGTAGAAACCTACAAAAACATTTACTTATGCTAAAGCAGGAGATGTAAAAAGGAATTTAACTTTTTTCAAAGTAAATTTAATATGGATGTACCTCTCTACCGGATACATCCAACGAAATTGTATTGGGCCTGCTAGCAAGGCCTCCTCGGCTAAATGCACCGGCAAGTGCTCCATAACATCAAAGAAAGTTGGTGGGAATATTTTCTCGAGAGCACATAGTGTGACAGCCATCCGATCTTGTATCTTTTCGAGATCAGCAAGTGTATTCACCTTTGAGGATAATTGCCTAAAGAAATTTGCCAACTCAATGATGGCTTTTACAACAGAAGTAGGCAACGCTTTTCGAACAGCTAAAGGGAGTAGTTGTTGGAGCAAAATATGACTATCATGGCTCTTAAGACCCCAAATAGCTCTTTCCTCTAGATGTATACAACGAGATATGTTTGACGAGTAGCCATTAGGGACTTTGACTCCCTTTAGAACTTTCAAGAATGTGTCTTTATGCTTCTTACTCATTGTAAACTGAGCCGGAGGCATAATATCTTTGCCAGATGGAAGCTTTTGTAGATGCAATGGTTTCCGAATGTTCATCTCTTTTAGGTCTTTTCTTGCTTTATCATTATCTTTTGATTTCCCCGCAGTACCTAACAGAGTATGTAGCACATTATCACACACATTTTTTTCAATGTGCATAACATCAAGATTATGACGAACATGATTATTTGTCCAATATGGCAACTCAAAGAAGATACTCCTCTTTTTCCAATTGTGACACAACTTAGGAACCTTTCTTTTCTCCAACTTGGCTTGTTGCTTCTCACCCTTTCTCTTTTCCTCTTTTTAATAACATCTTCTATTTTATACTCTGTTTCCATATTTTCAACTTGTTTAAGCAATTTTGTTCCAAACAATAACTTGGGCTTATCTCTCACTTCATGAGTACCATCAAAAGAGCCTTTATCCTTACGAAAAGCATGACTCCTAGGCAAGAAGCGTCGATGACCAATATAATAATACTTGCCACCATGATCCAACCATCGTGCTTGAGGTCTCACATTGCAACAAGGGCAAGCATATTCACCTTTAGTGCTCCATCCAGACAACATTGCATATGCAGGAAAGTCATTTATTGTCCATAATAGTGAAGCTCGTAAAGTAAACAACTCGTTCCTTGATGCATCATAAGTTGATATACCATCTTCCCACAATTCCTTCAACTCATCAATTAACGGTTGGAGATACACATCTATCTTGTTGCCCGGCCCTTTTGGGCCTTGAGTAAGCACCGACAAGAAGAAATATGGCTGTTTCATGCATAACCAAGGTGGAAGATTGTATGGCATAAGCACAACCGGCCAAATCTTGTGAGATATAGTCATTGTTACGAAAGGATTAAATCCGTCAGATGTTAATCCCAATCTAACATTTCGAATTTCACTTGAAAATAATGGATAACGTTCATCGAATTCCTTCCACGCACGAGAGTACGCAGGATGCCTCGGCACACCATCGTCTATTCTTTTCTCGGCATGCCATCTCATGAGTGTCGCGGTCTTAGATGACCAATACAACCTTTGCAACCTTGGCTTTAATGGAAAATACCATACTTTCTTCATCGCTACTGCTTGGGAAGTTTATTCTTGCCACTTGTTTCCACACCTTCACCGCTACCCCCTTCTTCTTGTTGCTTATATCTAGAGGCTCCACAAATTTCACATTTAGTAAGTTTTTCAGTTTCATTTCGAAACAACATACAATGATTAATGCACGCGTCCCACGTTTTATAACTAAAACCCAAATCCGCGATCCATCTTGTACGCCTCACGATAGGAACTTGGCACTTTCACGACCGAGGCAATGCCCTAATGAAAATTTTTAATAAAGAAGTAAATCCCTTATCGGTCACTCGATAATTAGCCTTCCAGTGCATAAGTTCTACAATAAATGAGAGTACGTAAACTTATCACACCCTTCCCACAAGGCTTGATCGCATCTCTCAAAAGTCTAAGAAACTTTGCGGTGGATGCATCGATTGTACGATTTCTTCAATTCTGGCTGGTTACTATCCGGCATACCCATCCCTTCATGTACCATTCGCCTCATACAATCTTGCACGCCCAATTCAATTTCAATGCCATCTTCATTGTCCTATCATTATTATCATTCTTACGCGCCGAAATGTACTCTTCCCCGTGCCTAATCCAATTCTTGTAATCTTTTTGAAATCCCACTGCAATACAATGTGATCTCACGGTTGCACGGTCTTCTTGGTAATGATTTGCGCATTTTTTACAAGGACAATATATTTCTTTAACACCAACAGACTTTTTTGAGAATGCAAAATCGAGAAAGTTGTCAACCCAGAGACAAATACTCATTTGAAATTCGATTATCCAAATCAATCCAACTTTTGTCCATATATGACTTGACTTGATATTTTTAACGTTAAAATACAACCTATATATAAGACCGAGAGACACAAATTTTAGAATAAAAATAAACTCATAAACAAACATAGTCTAAATATGTACAACTTTTGGCTCGATATAGATAATATACATTGTTGGAGCCTAGCCTATTAGTCGAACTTGGGCCCATGATATAGTATAACCCTATGACAACATCATTCGTTCTCTCTCACAAGCCCTCCCCCCTCCTAATTGAGAAGCTAATTTAAGGAACTAGGTTGATGTGCAAAAGAATATGCACATGCAACAAAAGATTTGGAACTATTTTTAGGAACTAGGTTGAAGTGCGCAACATTATTTTTTGTGTAGGGTCTACGAAGGGTACTATCTTAGGAGAGCGATGGTAATATAAGAAAAGTGTTATTATATTTAAAATAATGTGAGCCCAAAATTCTTGCTACAATTAGGCAAATCTACGAAGGGTACTATCTTAGGAGAGGAATGGATGCCCATTCTTTTACTCTAACTCTTGCACCTGATCTAAATATCTAGGTGTTATTATATTAATTCCTTTTGATAGTTGCACCATTGACTTATTACTAAAGAAAGATTCTTCCTTAATAATGATTTTATATCAAAATGTGATCAAATGAAACACCAACTGCCAGCAGTGAATCAAGTAATAAAAGAAGAGAAGATCTCAAGCAATGGCCAACCATGAAGCATAAACAAGTTAATGGTAAATTTCTGGGGACTATGAAAGGAAACCAATTCCATAAGAAAAACTATTTTGGTTCAGGCCCAAATATGCTCCCAGAAGTTAATGGTCTAAGCTAATCTGGCTCCCAATTGAACTCACAAACTGTATAAGCATTACATGCCCTCAATAAATTCCACCTTAAAAGATAAAAGGCTACAAGTTCCAGCAACGAGCGCGCATTACAAGCAGCATTCCACTCCTGCTCTTTCTCACTGTTAACATATCTATTAAGTAACCTCCAAACACCTTAAAGTCAACATGTAACTCCTGCTTTCAACTCATGTACTACACAACCCAAGTTTTGTAGCTTTACTAGCTTGCACAATAGGACCTTCAATCAAGTAAATCACCTCCTTAGCATTATATTCACAGATCTAGTTAGTTCCCGAAACACTCTGAAATAACAAAGTATACAATATTCAAAGCTACTCAAATGTTTATGATGGTTCTTGTTTCAGTTGACAACCAATGAATCACAACCCACCAAATATCATCTCTACATTGGAGGCAGCACAGAGATGAGACCAAAAGGAAATGGAAAATAGCAGTTAAAAACACATAATGGCATTCATGTCCAAAATCCAAAAATTAAACCAAAAATTAAAACTAAATACGCTATATCTACCTGCTGATTTGGTCGAAGGCGTCGGATTTTCTTGCCTAGCTATGGAGGAGAGAAGCTATGGAGGAGAGAAAGAGAGACTGAGATACAGATCGAAGAAATAAACAAAAACCAAAAATTAAAAGTAATTAAATACGCTATACCTACCTGATTTTGGTCACCGGCGTCAGATTTCCAAGCCCTAGCTATGGAGGAGAGAAGCTCTGTAGGAGGAGAGAAAGGGAGATGATCTACCGCGAAACTGAATAGGGAAATTTGGGTTTCCCGGTATTTTAATAACATTTACGGCGGATATTGTACACCGCCGTAAATAATGGTATTATTTACGGCGGACGCGTATTAACCGCCGATAATAAGTACCTATAAACGGCGGCTACTGATATACCGCCGTATATAACCTGGATCTCGTATACGTACACGTTAAATATACGTACATTACTTATTTACGGCGGACGCGTCCGCCGTATATATTAGATATTTACGGCGGCTGTACATACCGCCGTATATATTATATATATACGGCGGACGCGAGTTAACCGCCGTATATAACCGCCGTAAAAAGTCTACTTTCTTGTAGTGATAGGATGATTGACAAGTGTCCCCCCATGTGCAAGGCACATGGGGGCTTGGGAGTATATAAGGAGTGAATAGTTTCTTTGCATGTAAGTCTACCTCTCTCTACTCTCTCTCTCTAAGCTTCCTTTGATTTCCTACCACCTTTGAACCACTAACCTTATTCTCACGCCGGAGGGGGTTCGCCGGAGACACCCCCGGCTTAGTTGACGTGTCTTCTTGTGTGTAGGCGGCCATTCAACAGAGGAAGCAGCCGAGGCATCCTCCCATTTCAGTTCCTGTGCAACCAAATATTTTCTAATGGTAGCATCAGTTGGTTCCGTTGCCGGGACCTGAAATTTTCCTCTTTGATGGCTGTTTGAAGCTTGTTGTTGATTGAAGGTCACTGTTAGTGTTCGAAGTTGCTGGGTTTGTATTCTGAGGATTCGGTGTTCTTAGAGCTAAGCCCAGGAGTGTAGAAAGGGTTGCTGTTTGGGTTTGTATTTGTTGTGTTGTGTTTCGTGGTTATTGGTAAACCCAGAAAGTGCCCAGAATGGTTCAGGATAAGGATACCCAGGCAAAGGATACTCGAAATCTGGAGTTGGAAACCCCTAATCGCAAGGATACCCGCAAGACGAGATCAGGAACTGCGCGAGAAGGCGATGTTCATACGTCTGAGACGGATTCAGCGATTAGGAGCTCCAGGAGGCGGGAAGACAGAGAGCAAGAAGCGAGAAACAAAGGAAAGGCCGGCGAGCAAGATCCCGTGCCATCTAAGACCGACAATGCCAGGGCCCTAGCTGATCATCTAAGGAAAGAGAATGAGTTTATGATGAAGGTTCTCGCCAACAATGAAAGATTGAGAAAGATGGGTCAGATGCCTACTGTGATTCCGCCAGAGGTGTCGCTTGAAGTTGATGGGCAAGCCAGAGCTAGGCGAGATGCCAGTCAGAGTGCATCCAGGAGGGATGGTGGGCGAGCGAGGGATATGCCGCCGCCCGAGAATGAGGAAAGAGATCATAGACGACGAGATGCTAGAAAAGCGAGATCTGAGGGCGCTGGGGTCAAGAGAAGGCGCCTAGATCGAGATAAAGGTGAAAGGGTTTATCACAAGTCTGGGAACTCGCGTGAGGACTCATATTATTTCGGCTATGAAAGTGATGAAGGATCAACTGCTGACAAAGATTATGTACCAAGTCGCTCGAGATATTCGGATGAAGATGTATATGTGGAAGAAAGGTCCCAAAGGTCGAGGCGTTCTGGTAGGGCTCGGCGGGATGATTTTCCGCCCTGCGACAGAGATCACAGGCGGCATCAGAGGGAGGATAGAGACAAAGAAAGAGAAAGGGCCGAGAAAGCCGCGGAGGCCGAGAAGTTGGCTGAAGCAATAAAGGTTGCCGAAGCATTGAAAGTCGCAGAGGCAGCTAAAGCCGCTGAGCAAGAAAAGGCCAAGAAAAATGAAGATGATAAGTGGAAATCTGAGATGGCTGAAATGGCGAAGAAAATTAAGGATCTGGAGGCGGGATCCAAGCCCGTTGAAGTGAAGGGCTCTTATTTGGCCCCGTTTGCAAAAAGTATTCATATTGCCGCACCTGATCCGCATTTCCGCATGCCTAATTTGCCAAGTTATTCTAGGGCGTCAAGGGCGAATACTCACATAGGAGGATTTGAAGTGACGATGTCGCTACTGACCGACAATGAAGCCGTAATCTGCAAGGCGTTTGCGAGCACTCTTGCCGATCATGCTTTGGAATGGTTTTTGGCCCAGCCAGCGGAATCAGTGATGGGGTATCAAGATCTAAAGAATAAGTTTCTCGTGAGATTTAGTGGGTCAGGAGCCCAGCCCGCGCAAAAGACCGAGTTGTGCAGTTTAAAGCAAGGAGAGGGGGAGAGCACAACGGCTTTTACTGATAGATTTATGGGAGTTGTAAATCGAATTGCTGATGTCAGTCAAAGCGAGATCATCATGTTATTTAACTCAGGGTTGTTGCCGGGGCTTTTCAAGGCAGAATTTTGTATGCGCTTGCCAAAGACAACTGGCGAGTTGTATGAGAGGGTTAGGGCATATTGCAGTGGTACTGGGAAGGAAGTAGTTAAAGTCGCCCCGCCGGCAACAGGCTCGAGTAAGAAAAGTGTTAAAGAAAGAATTGAAGTTGTGAAAGAAGAAACCAGAAGCGAGAAAGGAGGTCGCAGCGGGAATCGCTCTGGGGGTGGCAGGAGTGGCCGAGGTAGAGGCCAGTATCAGGGAAGGATGATTAAGTTCAGTAGGTTGAATACCACTTTGGGCGAGATCTTGAGAAAGGAGGATTTCCCAGAGCCGTATCCCATTAGAGAAGGTTCTTATGCGGCCCGAGATCCAAATCAGTATTGCGATTTTCATAAGGATAAGGGGCATAGCACGAATGATTGTTACAATCTGAGAAGGATAGTGCAGGGAAAAATTGATAATGGCGAGTTCAAACAGTACTTGGAAGGGGAAAGAGTTCGAGATGAAGGAGTGCGACAAGAGAGAGGGCGGGATCGAAATGTTGTTGATGTGATTCAGGATCCATTGCCCAGTGTCGCTCAGCGGGATAATCAAATTATGATGTTGTCGCACAGTTTCGATATTCCACCGTTTGTCGCTGGAGAAGACAGGGTGATAAGTTTCTCAAGAAGTGAGTTAGCTGTGACAAAGGGTCATGGGAACCAGCCAGTGATCATCACTATCTGTCCGGGAAACAATGTGGTGCAGCGGGTAATGGTGGATTCGGGAGCGAGCAGAAATGTTTTGTATTATGAGGCTTTCAAAAGAATGAATTATACTGATGCGAACTTGGTGCCCTACAAGGGATATCTAGAGGGATTTACAAATCATTCAGTCAAGGTGAAAGGTACAATTATGCTGGAGGTAGAGATTGGTGAAGGCGATCAGGCGAGAAGTGAGCAAGTGGAGTTTATGGTGATTGATTTGGTTTCCGCGTATAATGCTATTGTTGGAATCCCTTTTCTGTTAAGTTTTGAAATGGTGCTGTCCATCCCGCATCAGAGAGTGAAGTACCCGACTTCTAGGTAGGGATGGCAATCGACCCGGACCCGCCCGAACCCGAGCATATCCGAACCCGTTAGGGTCGGGTTCGGTAGCCATTTTTGAAAACCCGTCGGGTTCGGGTTCGGTATTCCAATAGCACCCGTCCGACCCGACCCGAACCCGACCCGAAATGAGTTTTATATGAAATTAATAAAAATAATCATGTTTCTAGTGCTAAATTTTATTGAATTTCAATAAATATTTTGCATTTAAATTAATTATGAGACGATAGAAATGCAATATAATTTTTTATAAGGATTTTGTACAATATTTTGCCACCGTTTAAATAAAATTCTGGATCCATTAATATCTGAAAAAGCCAATGAGCTTTAATGTTGCTATGGTGGAGGTTTTCTTCTCAAGCCCATGATTTTAAATTACTGTTGATTCAAGCTATCATTTTTCAGGGCCTTAATTATTGGGTCAATTCATACGGTATGGCCCAGTTCTCCATATAGTCGGGTTCGGTTCGGGTTCGGGCCGGGTTTGCTCATTTCGGGTTCAGGTCGGGTTCAGTTAATATGCTTAATTACTCGGGTTGGGTTCGGTTAGGTCAAACCCGACCCGAACCCGACCCGTTGCCATCCCTACTTCTAGGGGAGTGGGTTGCATAAAGAGTGAAGCCATAACAGTGGCGAGAAAAAAGAAAGAGATGATAAAGGCGAAGGGGGCTTCCACAAGTTCGCTGACGACTAAGTCTGGTTCTCGCCAGCTGAAGATCAATATGATTGAATTTGTGGAGATCGAGGACGATAGGGTGGTGACTGAGAGTATGAAGAATGGCACAGCTCTGGTTGTCGCAGGGGCAAATGATGACGCTATGCGAGATGAAATGATGGTTGTGTGGCAACCTAATTATGTAAACTCTGGGTTGGATGTCGCAGAAGATCTGGATCTCGCTATGGAAATTGTGAATACTGGGCCGAGCGTGAGCTGCGCCAAGATAGTTCAATTTGTTCAGATGGAAGAGCCCCGCATAGAAGAGATAGAAGTGGAAGAGATTGTGGATGATTCTGATGAAGAGTGCGAGATGATAGAGGTTGAGGATAAGGATGGGCGGCCTACAGGCAATGTGTTCAGTGATTCCAAGAAGGTGATTCCCGCCAAGAGCCAAATTGTTAAGAAGCGAAAAAGAATGGAGGTTGAGACCTTGCAAACGCGAGATGAGCCAGAAATTCAGGCTGGCGAGGAAATTGAAGAAATATAAATCAACAGGTATTTCCCGGAGCAGCGAGTTAAGATTGGGAAACAGTTGTTCAGAGATGAGCGGGAACAGTTAGTTGAATTTCTGAAGGATAACTTGGATGTGTTCGCTTGGCGGCCTGAGGACATGAGAGGGATTGATGAGAATGTCGCCTTGCACTGCTTGAATGCCGATCCAAATGTTGAGCCGTTCAAGCAAAGGGTCAGACATTTGTCGCCAGAAAAGGAGAATGCCGTTTTGGAGGAAGTTGATAAATTGTTGAAGGCGGGAATCATAGAGGAGATTCAGTACCCGATTTGGTTGGCATGTCCTGTTATGGTACTAAAGTCGAACAAGAAATGGCAGATGTGCATTGATTTTACCGACTTGAATACCGCCTGCCCAAAGGACTGCTACTCGCTGCCCAAGATTGACAAGTTGGTTGATTCGATTGCCGGTCACAGAGTCTTCAGTTTTATTGATGCGTATTCTGGGTACCATCAGATCAAAATGTGCGAGAATGACAAGGCGAAGACGGCATTTCGAACTCCCAAAGGAAATTTCTGTTATAAGATGATGCCGTTCGGTTTGAAGAATGCCGGCGCGACCTATCAACGAATGGGGAATGAGGTTTTCAAGTCGCAGATTGGGCGAAATTTGGAAGCTTATATAGATGATATGGTGATAAAGACAAAGGAGTATGATCATGTGCTGGATCTCGCGGAGACGTTTGAAAATCTAAGAAGAAATTCGATGAAGCTGAACCCAAGTAAGTGCACATTTGGTGTCACGGCGGGAAAGTTTTTGGGTTTTCTGATAAACAGGCGCGGGATAGAGGCTAATCCCGAGAAGATTCAAGCGTTGCTGGATATGTCGCCGCCCAAGTCGATCCGCGAGATACAGAGATTGAATGGTAGGATTATCGCCTTGGGGAGATTCATTTCAAAATTAGCGGAAAAGTGCCTACCGTTTTTTAAGGTGTTGAAGGGGGTGAAGAGCTTTGTATGGGACAAAGAATGTGATGTCGCCTTTGAGCAAATGAAGATCTATCTGGGTAAGCCGCCTTTGTTGTGCAGTCCTGTTGAAGGAGAGGAGTTGTTTGTATATTTGGCGGCTTCAGATTTTGCTGTGGCCGCGGTTTTGATCAGAGAGGAGAAGGGTAGTCAGAGGCCGATTTATTATGTTTCTAAGGCGCTGAGCGAGGTCGAATCGCGATACTTTAATGCCGAGAAGCTAGCCTATGCTTTGGTGGTGGCGGCGCGAAAACTAAGGGCTTATTTTGTCGCGCACACCATTGTCGTGCTAAGTGACTCCCCTCTAAAGAAGATTTTGCAACGACCGGATGCCGCGGGAAGATTGCTGAGATGGTCTATTGAATTGACTGAGTTTGATCTAAGGTACGAATCTCGCCGCGCAATCAAGGTGCAGGCTCTAGCAGATTTCATAGTGGAAACATCTTTCACGAGGTCGCAGGAGGAGATAAGGGAAAATGCAGAGAAAGAAAAAGCGGAAAGGCAAGTTGGGCCCAGTTTGATGGTAGAGAGAATAAGGCCGCCTGATTGTTGGGTTTTGTTTGTTGATGGATCTTCTTCGAAAGATAGGGGCGGGGCGGGAATCACTCTAACCTCACCTGATGAGGAAGTGAAGTATGAAAAGGCATTAAGGTTTAACTTCAGCGTGTCAAATAACCAAGCTGGGTATGAGGCATTGATTGCCGGGGTGGAGTTGGCGCGAGATATTGGCTTGACCAAGATAGTGATTCATTCAGATTCTCAGTTGATCGTTAATCAAGTGAAAGGCGACTATGGAGTGTTAAGCGCTGTTTTGGTAAAATATTGTGATCTGGCGAGAAACTCGTTAAAAGCATTTGAATTTTGGGAGTTGGTCCAGATTAACAGAGCTGACAACTCGCGTGCTGATGAGCTGAGTAGATCGGCGGGATCTGAGGGGCAAGGTTCTGCTAGTGAGCCGCAGTTAGAGTATGTAGAAATCCCGGCGATCAACAGGCCGCTTGTTTCAGAAATTGTAGATGCCGAAAAGGATTGGGTCATTGAGATGAAGGAATTCCTACTTGCAGGAGAGTTGCCGCCTGATGAGGAAAAGGCGAAATTGATCAAGGCGACATCACCCAGGTTCACTGTGCAGGATGGAGTGTTATATAGGAAGTCCTTCTCAAAGCCGCTGATGAGGTGTGTTGAGCCAAGTATGGTACAGAGGGTTTTGTTTGAAATTCATGAGGGCGTATGCGGAGGCCACCCCGGAGCGAGAACGCTGGCCGATAAGGTATTATTTCATGGATACTTTTGGCCCAATTTGAGGAAAGATGCCGAGATGTACGTGAAAAAGTGCGAGAAGTGTCAGCGATTTGGCAACATCCCCAGGCAACCAGCTACGGAGCAAACTCCTATTGTGCCGACTTGGCCGTTCGACATGCGGGGGATCGACTTGATAGGACCTTTTCTGAAAGCCAAGGGCGGTTGCCAGCATGTGGTTGTCGCGGTGGATTACTTTACCAAATGGACAGAAGCGAAGGCTTTGGCGACAATCAGTGAGGATCAGGTTATCAAGTTTGTGCAAGAAAATATTTGGTGTAGATATGGGGTTCCCAGAGCAATCATCTCAGATCATGGTACTCAGTTCGGGAAGAAGTTTTCGGCGGAATGTGCAAGGGTTAATGTTAAACATTGGATGTCGGCGATGTACAGGCCGCAGTGCAACGGCCAGGCGGAAGCGGCAAACAAGCAGATCATTGTCACCTTGCGGAAAAACCTTGAAGGAAGAGGAGGAGCGTGGCTTGAGGAATTGCCTATAGCTTTGTGGTATGTTCGAACTACTGTCAAAGGCTCTACAGGGGAAACCGCTTTTGCCCTTACATATGGTTCTGAGGCCATGGCGCCCGCCGAGATGGCCTTGCCAACGTACATGGTTGCTTACTATGATGAGGCGAGAAACGGGCAGAGGCGGTGCAATGATTTAGATCTGGTTGATGAGAAGAGAATGTATGCGAGAATGAAGATGATCAATTACAAGCAAAGGATGAAAGCGCAGCATGATAAGCGAGTTAATAAGTGTTCTTTCAATGTCGGAGATTGGGTCTTAAGGAGCGCAGAGGTGACTGGAGCCAAACCAGGATTCACCAAGCTGAACGAGAAGTGGGAGGGCCCATTTCAAGTATCGGGTGTCGTGCGAGAAGGGACTTATAAGTTGCGAAAACAGGATGGTGAGGAGTTGAAGAATGCTTGGAGCGTTGATCATCTCAAGCGATTCTATCAATGAAGCCGCAGCGACCTTATTTTGCTTCTTTTTTGATAGTTTGTCGTAGATCACAAAAGTTGTATAACTTTTTCTTATTTTGATTGTCGCTTACAAGGGGAAGTTATGTAAAATTTGTTGATCTGATGGCATGTAAATTTGTATATATTAAGAAAGCAACGGCGGGAGGTATTTTCAATATGGTTGTCGCAAAATTGGTTACTTGAGAAATACTGATGATTTTCTTTCTTTGTTGATGATTGCATGAGCAGGCGCGGACAGAGGTGGCCGCTAAAGTCTGAAGAGGGTTGCGGCCAAGAGGTTCCCGCTAGAGTTCAAAGATTGTGGCCCAGAGGTTGCCGCTAAAATTTGAAGGGTGCGGCCAAGAGGTTGCCGCCAAAGCTTGAAGTCGAATTGCCCAAGCTGGAGATCAGGGGCGGTGCCTTGGAGATAGTGGTTCCTTGGCACCAAACCTTGCGACCTGGAAGAGTGAAATGCCAGGCGCGGCGACCTAGAAGAGCGAAATGCTAGGCGCCTAGAAAAAGTCCCAGCTTTTTTATGGGCGAGATCAGGGGCGGTGCCTTGGAGATAGTGGTTCCTTGGCACCAAACCTTGCGACCTGGAAGAGTGAAATGCCAGGCGCGGCGACCTAGAAGAGCGAAATGCTAGACGCTCAGAAAAAGTCCCAGCTTTTTTATGGGCGAGATCAGGGGCGGTGCCTTGGAGATAGTGGTTCCTTGGCACCAAACCTTGCGACTGGAAGAGTGAAATGCCAGGTGCGGCGACCTAGAAGAGCGAAATGCTAGGCGCCTAGAAAAGTCCCAGCTTTTTATGGGCGAGATCAGGGGCGGTGCCTTGGAGATAGTGGTTCCTTGGCACCAAACCTTGCGACCTGGAAGAGTGAAATGCCAGGCGCGGCGACCTAGAAGAGCGAAATGCTAGGCGCCCATAAAAAGTCCCAGCTTTTTTATGGGCGAGATCAGGGGCGGTGCCTTGGAGATAGTGGTTCCTTGGCACCAAACCTTGCGACTTGGAAGAGTGAAATGCCAGGCGCGGAGACCTAGAAGAGCGAAATGCTAGGCGCCTAGAAAAAGTCCCAGCTTTTTTATGGGCGAGATCAGGGGCGGTGCCTTGGAGATAGTGGTTCCTTGGTGAAATTACCCGATCATTTTCGCGCGCGGCGGGGGGCGCGGAAAAGGCGGTTGTCTTTCGCGGAGGGTTGTGTCTGAGACCTCGCTTCATGGGAAGGAAAATGAGGAGTCGCCACGCAGTTTTTGTATTTTGAGCCCAAAACTTTGAGAAATGGCTTTTGAAAATGGTGTCGTTTTTATTGGTAGCAAAAACTTAGGAAAAGGCTTTTGAAAACGGGGATCATTTTTATTGGTAGCAAAAACGAGTAAAAAGCTTTTGAAAACGGGGATCATTTTTATTGGTAGCAAAAACGAGTAAAAAGCTTTGAGTACCAGAGATTGTTAGGTTCGGAGGTCACGTTACGTTTTGGGAAGAGTATTACGAGATCACCCAAAACGCCTCGCATGACGAGTCTTTCTACCTTTCTCGAAAACGTGCGTGTGTGTGTGTGTGATTTTGAAAGGGGTGCTTGAAGGACAAGCTTAATCTTGGTTTGAATGTCAAACGTTGATTAGGTGACTTTTGAAAAGACGAGCGTTTGCGTGGCAAACGTCGGTTTTGAGATGGAAATGAGCGTTTGCATGGCAAACGTCAATTTTGAACCGGGCGAGTCATTGTTAACGATTTTTACGGGAAAAAATGTATTAAATGATTTTAAGTGTCAAATGGCGGCTTTTAGTTTGAAAGATGAGCGTTTGTGGGCCAAACGTCATTTTGCGCATTTTGAAAGAGAGTTCGACGGACGAACTCCGGTTTTGAACCGGGCATTACATTGTTAACGATTTTACGGAAAAATGCGTATTAAATGACATGCGATCAACGAATCGGGTTGCGACTCGGACTTTGAAAAGTAAATACTATCAACGATCCAAACGGGTCGGACTTGTAAATGACAGTATTTAAAGCAGTGTCAACGGAATCAAACGATCCGGAATCGTAAATGACGATCGACGAGGCCAATCGGCTCGAAATTGTAAATGACGATCGACAAGCCAAACGGCTCGGAGTTTGTAAATGACGATTGACAAGCCAAACGGCTCGGAGTTTGTAAATGACAGAAAGTAAACGACAATCAACGGATCGATCGATCCGGACTTTTAAATGACATAAAAGTAAACGGAACGGGGTCGGAACGCCGTTTTAACCCGTGATTACTTCTCTTACGGGAAGAGAAGAGGATCGAGGGGCTAAAACGTATCGAACCCCGTTAGACGGAGGCGTCTACATTTCAGTAACGACGTTCGAAACGGTTGTGGTGACTGGCGCGTAAACCGAGACGGAACGAGAGATTTAGAGAGAGAGAGTTATACCTATGGCTAGGGTCGACTCCTTTGGCTCGGAAGGTGTGTACGGGACACGGAAAGTGGTTCGAAAGGTTGTTTAGAAGGTGTAAGGGGCGTATTTGATCGAAATACGAAGGTTTCACGCGAATCGAGACAAAACGGGAGCTCGGAAGGGGTGAAACTGGCTTGGGCCGTGAGTGAGAGTGATTTTTGGGGTAAATTTCATCCTCTTTTTGCCTTTGACAGCAACTTCTATTTATAGGTGAAAAATGCAGTAGAAGTCCGGACGGACTTGGACTGAATCCAGGGGGGTTTTGGGTATTTTGGAAATCTGGGGGACTTGCTGGCAATTTCAGGAAAAGTGCACAGGGAGTCCGGCCGGACTAGGCTTGCAAACCAGGGGTATTTTGGTCTTTTGGCCTTGATTTGTGATTGACGAGTGACTAGAGGGAGGTGGCATGTGTGCCACGTGCCCTGTGAGTCACAGCTGATGTGGGAGTTCGTTCCCCGGTCCCGGTTTTGTCCGTTTTTTAAATAACAGTCCGGAAAATGTCCGAAACGCCCCCGGAAAGTGCCGGAAAGTGCGTTTTTCAGGGAAAGCCGTGCTTTTAACGTGTGATGACACGTGTTAAGTAGGCTTCGACGTCGGGATGCTCGGGGCAGTCCCGGGACGTCTCGATGGCTTGACAACGAGGAGTTAACGAGTTCCGGTTAACCTGGAGCGGGCCAGTTAACGGATTTCGGTTAACTTTCTGACGGATTTGACGATCCGGATTTGGGTACTTACACTTGGCACCAAACCTTACGACCTGGAAGAGTGAAATGCCAGGCGCGGCGACCTGGAAGAGTGAAATGCCAGGCGCGGCGACCTAGAAGAGCGAAATGCTAGGCGCCTATATAAGGACAATGCCTTGGAAATAGTGTTTCCTTGGCTCCAGATCTCGCGACCTAGAAGAGCGAAACGCTAGGCGCAAAGACTTGAAGAAATCCGCAAAAGAAGGTAATTGTCGCTGACTAAAGGCAAGTCGCACTCAATAATGGAGTAAGGCTGCCTAAAGACAAGCCTCACTCTTTTGGAGGGAGTAGTTTGTATATAGATAAGAGAAAGGAAAAGGAGTCTTCGATGAACTATCGAAGCAAAAATGGCGACATTTCAAAGGTAAACTTAGAACAAGTAACAATAAACAAAGCAACGACAACAAAGTTATGGAGTTGAAGTCGCACCGCGACATTCAAATAGCCAAAATAGGCGTCAAGAGGTATTCCCGACAATCATATACAAAGTGAAGTCGCTGAAAGCAACATCCAAATTCTAGTAAAGCAAAAGTTAGCAGAACAATGTCGCTAACCGCGACATTACAATAAAGTATTAATTCGCAAAACCACGATTCCCAAAAGCAATTTAAATGTTTAAAGTCGCAAACCGCGACATTATAACAAAATAAACTTCAAATGTCAAGTCGCAAACCGCGACATTATATCCAAAAGTAAAGAAAGTTTTAGGTCGCAAACCGCGACATCCCCAAGCGATAAACCAAAATTTAAGAAAGCAGAAAAGTAAAATTGTCTGAGGCAAACCAAAAGATTAAAATTGTTTTTAAGGAGGAAGCAATATATGTTAAGGGGCAGATGGTTGGGTTCCACTAGTGCTGGTCCTGGCAGCACGAAGAGCCTCGCGAGTGTAAGTGCTCCAATTTGAGTTGGTAGCTTTTTCGTTAGAAAGTTAACGAAAGTTTTAACATTTCTAACATTTCTAACAATCTCTAACCTTTCTAACCAAGCAAGGGTAGGTTAGGGTTTGCTATTTAAAGTTAAACCAAAAAAGGAATCCAAAAAAGCAAAAGAATTAAGAAAATCTCGAAGCTTGACAAGTTGAAAAACAATTTACTGGCGATATTTTGAAAAATATTCTTCTGTTCAAAGCCTGGAGCAGCATTTAATGCACCAGGCACGTTTCTGAGGGACCTCCGCGCGGGCATCTTTGAGTTTTCAGAGGGCCTATAAATTAAACCCTCCTCTCTCAGTTTACAACAACAACTTACTCACAGCAACGAAGTTCTGGCGAAATATAGAGAGAAAACAGTGGGAATCCTTAGATTGCCACCATTTTCTCTTGAATCTTTCCCAATCAAATACCAAACACACCAAACCTTGATACTCCTCAAGCCAAACACCAAATCTTGATACTCCTCAAGTCAAATTCCAAGCCTAGGAAGATAGGGTGTCACCATTGGTAAAGCCCTCCTTCTCAAAACCCTAAAATTCTCTTTTGATTTCTTGATCATCTTGTTCTTCTTACTTTGACTTATTTTATGTCTAGTTTAACTTGAGTTTTGACCTAAGATGGTCATCTTGAAGTTCATCTTCATGAATGACCATCTCAAATGGTCCACATTTTAGATCTCTAGTTAATTCTTTCTCTTTGGTTTCATCTTTACAAAACCCCCTTTCCCTTTGCAAAGGACATGTTTAAACCCCATAAATTCCCCAAGGATGACTTGAATATGATAACCACTTAACAAAAAGTAGTGGTATCAAGTCTAGGGATGAAAATGGGGTGAACATAGATGCAAACCCCCCAAAAATCACATTTCTCCTCAAGAACATCTTGCTGTCCAGTAGCATTGTTCTGAGAACTCAGTCCGTTTTCCTATTTTTTGGACCCAGTAAAACTTGGAATTGGGTGTTGACTACAAAATACTTTTTGTAGCCAACATCCAGAGCTTTCCAGACATATTTTTAATTTATTTTTTGCGTGAGTAAAACTCCTCTTTTCAATTTTTCTTTTAGAGGCCAGTTCATCAGCTTCTGGAAATCCAGATTTCAGATCTGATATTTCCAGAAGGTTTTGACCCCTCAAATCATCTCCAAAATGAAAAGTTCTTTTACAGAAACCTTTTTTAAGGTGTTTTGAACATTTTTCATTCCCGGACTTTTCCCAGATTCTGGAGTTTTCAAGCCCTAAAGTCCATTTCAAAGTCAAGGGTCAACTGCCTTTTTCATTCTGGCAGAAATGGTTTTCAACTTCCGAAAATCTTTTGAGTGCCAAATCTCAACCCAAAAATCACCCAAAAAAATCATGGGATCAGTTTAAAGCCTTAAAAAGAGCTCCCAATTTTTACTTACCTCAGTTTCAACTTATTTTGGCCAAAACACACACACACACACACACACAACAAAGGATTTTGAATGTTTGGAAGACTCGTTTTTACGAGGCGTTCCGGGTGCACACTAACGTCCTTCCCGGCACGTAACGTGACCTCCGAACCCAAATTTCTGATCTCGGGCATTTTTCAAAGTTTTGGCCCTTAAAACAAAAATGGCGTGGCGACTCCGTTTGATTTTCAAAAAAAAATCGGGTACATCACAGTGGCGACTCCGCTGGGGACTTTAAGCTTTTTCTAAAAAAAATGATATTTGGTATATTGGTGGAAACCATTAAACTTCCCGTTATCGCCTCCTAACACAAGTCGGGGATAAATTGTGGTCTAACAATCCCACGTACCGGTATCATTATTTTCAAAAAAAAAAAGAAAAAGCTTTCGAGGGTCAAGCTTCCGTCCCGACATTTGAAAATCCTTTGTTTTGTGTGTGTTGATTTTTGCACATTTTTCGTGTTTGTTTTGGCCGCCTCGGAAAAAGTCAAAATTTTGACTGTCGGAATAATGTCCCTAACTGTTGGAATTTTTGTGATTATGTGCTTATGTGCTCATTAATTTTCAAAAAAAAAAATTTCAAAAAAAAAAAGATTTTTCAAAAAAAAAAATTCAAAAAAAAAAAATCATGCATCATGCCTTTTTAAGACACATAAAAAAAAAATTCCTATTTTACTCAGAAAAAGAATATAGACTGCTTGCACACTACGCGCACGTGACCGTACACTGCACACTACGTCCCTAACCCGGGGAAATCCTTGTCGCGGTCCGTTTGGTCTTATTACGCCTCTCGGATGAGCACAAGACTACCCAAACATCCCATGGAGCCTCGTGTCGACCATGCACTTGTCCGTGACACACTTTGTCCGAGACCCGGTTGGTTTTTAGTCCAGTCCGTGTCATGCCCCGTACGTGTATAGACCTTTCCTTTCAAGCCTTTGTCGGCATACCGACTCAATATCTTTCGGGACCCTAATCGCCGAAGTCTCGCCGGTTTTCCGCCGCAGACTTTGACCAAGATATTGACCGGCGCCTTGACTTCGGCTCGATCGGCACAAATTATACATTGACTCCCAAAGATTGACGCCGAGTCATCAAGGATTAATGATTATTCCATGCCTAATTACGGCTTAACCGACGACAAGTCAAGATCAATTGTGGACGCTTATCACCCAAATCATGCCGACTTTTCGTCGAGCCCCTGATATGATCTTGACTTTTGACGTCGGCTTTGTCCGTAATTTACATCGAATGCTCGTTAAGACTCGATTACCCGCCAGACTTTTAGGATCGTTTTCTTTCGGTCGGTGGGACCCGCTTGCCCTATAGGACCCTCGCCCGGCCGTCCACCCCGGGAGGTCGAAATACAGTGGGAATACGAGGGGCTTATAGACGTAGTGACGGGGCCCACCGATCCAGAATCGAGTAGTTCGAAAAAAAAAGAGCAATCTTTTCCAATCGATTAGGTTAATAAAACGTGTTTTAAGTAAACATGAACAAATAACTGCACGTTGCATGAGCCTAAGAGCCCAAACACCTACCCTCCTTCAATTCCCGCCATCTGAACCCTCGTGTCTTTCCCCCGCAGCCTCCGCGTAAAGCTTGGTTTCGGGCACCGGTCACCGTTTAATCGGTGGGAAGAGTCAAGTGCCTCATCGCCTTCGCCGCTTGTTTCAACTCCGGGTTTCGAATGTATCATCGGTAACGAGGGGACAACGTCACTCCGCCTCCCAGGACTCCTCGGACGAACGACAATGGAATCGGTTAGCGACAGTATGAGAATGCGACAGGAAGCTTCTGAATAGCCTTATCGAGGCTATTAAGAGCCATGGTTTGGCCGCCACCTTAATCCCGATGGCACCTTCACTGTGGAAGAAGAGGGATGACCCCAATCCCAATCTCGGTCGCCCGATTACTCCAGGGATGCCACTACCAACCTCCTTCGGTGCTACCGAGAACACATGTTCCTCGATCTCCGAGTCGCACCACCGGATCCATGCGGCTGATGGGACGAATCGGTTCACAGCTCCTCGGTGGGGGCAAAGTCAAGCACGGAATGTCCTCTCATGGTCGGGGATACCTCGGAATGCCACAAAGATTGGAATCCCACCTCGCCTGGAACCGATCAATCCGTACCTTCACATCAACGGCCACAATTTGGAATGCCGCCACAATCCGGTTGCAGGCCACGGTCGGGAGCCTCTCCTCAGAATGGTACCGGTTGCTCCTCACACATGACTTTCACAAATCCATTCACTCGACTTCTATGGGTTATCAAGCCTTCATCCCGTTTCATCCGAATCACCAGGACCACAGTATCCTCTCGGTTATGCATCCTCGCCACAACCAGCCATGCAATTCAACAACCAGGGGACAGCGACCCGCACTTAAGCCTACTTATGGGCCTCACTCCGAAAATCCAAGCCATATGGCTACCTCGAGACCTGCCTCCATCTTCTCCGCCGATTGGAAGCCGACCAAAGAAGTCGCCGGGTTCTATCCTTTTGCCCAGCTCCTACCTACACTCCCTGTGGTAATTTGGGCCAAGGACGGGTTTTCACCTATGCTCCGGATATGGTATTTCTTCCACCAATGCACCACCAACAGCCTAGTCCTCTTCCTAGCTCAAATATCAGCTCAGAAATTCCCGCTCCGCCTTTGGATCCCCAATTGGCTTGGTTTATGGAGCAACACAAGGAAATGAAAGCACAGATTGCCGAATTGACCGCCAAAAAGAACACTGCTCTTCGGCCTACAGATCCCGACTCGATTGTCCCCCGCCTCACAAGTTTGTGATGCCCACTGGAATTGTTTGACGGGAGTGCATGCCCTAAAACTCACTTGGACACCTATACTTTGGCAATGAAGGCTAAGGGATGCACAAACCAGAATTGGCCGATTACTTTAGTCTCTCTTTGAAGTCGTGGGGCTTTGAAATGGTTTTTCCGATTGCAGCCTCGAAGCTAGGGCTACTTGGGAACAAATTACCAAGATTTCACGTATAAGTATAAAGCCAACTTGGAGTGGGAGACAAACAGAGTTGACCTGCAAACAACGATGCAAATACTCTAATGAGAATATTGGGAATTTCTATAAGAGATGGAACTTAAAGCTCGGTGAAATGGCCATTCCTCCCTCCGACGAGGAGCGCTTAGACATCTTTCAGTCATGCTTGAAGCCGCATTTGAGAGCTTCCCTCACCCACTTCCCCTACGCCGACTTGCGTGCAATGGTTAATTCCGGGCTAAGTTTGAAAAGGCTTACAATCAGCACTCGATCGCTGCACTCGCCTACGGATATCGGGCTCCTCCCTCCAAAACTACTCTCACTTTCGCTAAAGGCAAAGAGGCGATCGGCTACGCGGGACAGATCAGTAACAATGCCACTTCCTTTGTTCCCAAGAAGCCCGATGCATCCAGATCCCGCTCCAAGACTTGAGAAACTTTGGGATGCCTTTGAGTGATATCTTCAGAGGTTTGGTGAGAGAAGGTTTGCTCCGGCCTTCGGAAAATTATCGCCCTAGAAACCCCAACGCTCCTTTGGATACCTCCAAGCATTGTGCCTTTCATCGCACCATGGGCACTGACGGATGATTGCGTCCCCGAAAAGGCCATCCAAGGGTTGATTGAGCAAGGGAGGTTAGAGATGCCCGAAGGACCTAATACTATCAATAACCCGCTCCCTAACAACATGAGTGTCAACATGATCGAGTTTGGTGGTTCAAGCCTTGTGGGCACAATGGAGTTTGACTCGTCCCTTTGCAAGGTCAATGAACCACCATCGCAGGCAATGAAGATGGTTGGATTGAGCAAAAGTTGCCAAGGAAATCCCGATGGAAAGGTCCGCAATAGCTCCCGTCTCCGCCGTCGAAGAATAGATGCATGGTTCAACAAAGAAAGAGCGGCTAGACCGGGGCTACCTATCTTTAAAATAGTCTTTTGAGTCAACCTTCGTAGGTTCTAGTACTTTTCTTTCACCTAAGTCCATCCTGGACATTTGTCGTTGTAGTCCATTTTGGACATAGTGGTTAAGTGTCTAATTTTTAATATAAGTCTTTTTTCTTTTCTTGCTAGACTCGAGACATCACTTGCGCACCCACGTTACACTTATATGAAATGGTTTTATCCAAAATGATCACTTGTGCTGCTCAACCACTAATTCTTCGAAAATGATTAATATTTAAACTAATCGGAGTGAGAAAATCAATTGATATCCTTCCCAAATTGGGGCTTACCAACTCCCCATCTTGCATCTCATATGCTCACATCCCTTTCATCATCATCATCTCGTTGCTCGATGAATTTGCATGGATCTTTTCTCATATAAAGCTTAAGCAAGCAATGATGACTTAATCTCGTTTAGGTCATCCAGTAGGGATTGCGGTTGAAACCTTTCACCCATAGGAAAGCCATTACCTCACCCTTACTAAACACTACCCTCTCATTTCAAGATCGGCGTGTTTTGAAACCCGGTTTAGCCATCATTTTTGCTCCATACCGAGAGAAAGTCCAAGCGAGCCCGAGAAGTTAGCTTCGAGAATCGGCGATGCGCAAATTATCTCAAACCATGAAGGAAGGACAAAGATAATCCTCAACTCCTCAGAAGCTTTCCAAGTCAAAAAAAAAAAAAACAAAAAAAAAAAAAAAAAAAACAAAAAAAAAAAAAAAAAAAAAAAAAAAAGAAACAAAAAAAGAAGGATTTTAAAATCCTCACAATCTCGGATATAATTCCAAGCTCCTCAGAAGCCTTCCAAAAAAAAAAAAAGAAGAAGAACTCAAAAGTCCCCGACATCTCAAGAAGCTCTCCAATGATCAAAAAGGAGCCCGAATTCTCGCAAGATCGCAAAAAGTTGTCGGTAGCTTCGGACTTCCTCTCATCATTACCTTAAACCAATCCCAAGCCATCCTCTCAATTTTAGAGGATACTCCCATCACCATTACCCTTGCCCTTGGCCAAGTCAAAATCCGACCTCTCATTCTTGGAGGCAATCAATCTTCCTCGCCATAGATTTCCCAAACACATCCCCGCGAGCCAACCTCTCATCTTTAGAGGTTCGCCGCAAAGGGCCTAGCCGACCTCTCATCTCAAGAGGTCATAATCTCCCAAATCACCCGATAGCCGATCGAAGCCCTAAACCCAACTACAGTCCCTACCTGGATAGCAGCTTTCATTCTAATATCCTCGATGTCGATCAAATTAATGCTTCATTGCTTGCTTAAATTGGAATCTAATCCATTTTGGTTCAAAATTACCAATCAAAGATTGTGCAAATTCAACCCTTCCCTTCATGTGAGCATATTTCATTTCTCCTCACAAACACTTGCCGTGGATGTCCCACTGGGGCTTCGCATCCGTGTCTTTCATGGACACTCTAAGGGGATATGTTATTCAATCCTCCAAATCCTCAAAATCCCCAAAGGTCCTCAGACCCTCGAATTTCAACATTCATTCTCTTTTCATTCGGGATAGGCCCGAACTACGGCGACCTGAGCTCTTCATAATGGAGGGAACGTAGGCAACCAAAAATGGTCCGGTCGAAATCACAAACAAGTCTCAAAAAAAAAAAAAAACCCGGTCTCATCAAGGATCGTCCCTATACACTTTCCGCCCTTCCAAGCTTGATTTTCGATATCAGTTGGTTTTCTCCTTGTGATTAATCAAAATATTTGTTCATATCAGATTTAGGGATTGAATAACCCGAACATTAACAAAGGGTTTTAAGCAAATTTTGTGATCATCATGAATAAGACAAGTTTTCAAGTGTCTCGACAAGTCTTCTCTCTCTCCATCATAGGGAAATAGAGCCAAACACCGTTCTTCGTCTCGCAGGGGCTTCCATACACTTTTCCACACCTTGTGATGCTTATACTCTCTCAAAAGAGTCAAACCAAAAGCGAGAGTGTCATACACAAATTCGGGAGACATTCCCATCTTTCAAAAGATATGCCCCCGCACGTAAACATTTCGAGTCTTGTCCAAGAATCGGTTGACTAAGGTCTCGAAAAGATGGGTTCCCCTCCGTAAGACTACTCGAATTTCTTCATGCCGGGGCTTGCTAAGCGGTTCTCCTGTGTTCTCTGTAGCGCCTCTTCAAGCCGGGGCTTATATAGTCATCTTTGGGTCCACGTTGGGTTCTTCACCACGAGATAGACTCGCCAAATCACTTCTTCAAAATCTGGACTTTGCCTACTCAGATCCGGGCTTTGTCAAGATGGTCTGGACCCGAATTTATCAAGTCGCAAGAAAGAATTTCAGCCTTCGTAACTTGGTACACGGCAGCCTTCCCGTAGCATCGGAATTCAAGATCGTGGTTTCTCCCGCATTAGCAATTCCATCAAATCATCCTCCTGACAAGGTTTCGGCCAAGGTCACAAACTCATCCAAATGAAAGAAGCTTCACTCGTATCAACGTTGGCCCTAAAGTCTCTGTCAAAGACGCCTTCAAATGACCAAGAATGAGAGGGAAAGTTTCAATCAAGACCCGGATCCGAATCCAATCTCATCAAGATTGAGGTCCATGTGATATTGCCGACAAAACCTCACCAACAACCGCCGTTTAAATCGCGACCAAGGGTTCTCATCCCCCACTTGATCAAAATCTGTTCCAAGCAAGCCTCCATACCCATGCATCCCCACTAAAAATCTCCCAAGGGCTCATGTAGCATGCACAAAACTTGAGTCAATAGGAATAATCCTAAATCATCGAAGATCATAAATCATAATTTTCCCGCCGTAAGCTTAGGCTAAGTGCATCTTCGAAAGCAAGTAAATGCATCATCCCATAATCATTTTTGGTTCCATGCATGCATCCGTCATCATGAATGCCATATATGCATCTTCCTCTTCACTAACGAATGCAGAATTCAAACGTGAAATCAAATCCCCCTTTTTTCGGCAAGGATGATCTTCACCAAAGACGACCTCCAATGAATGAAGACGCCTCCAACATCTACAGCTTGACAAAGACAAGCTCCGGCGTCGCAACTTGCTAAAGACGACCTCCAATGTCCACAAATGGATGAAAATGCCCCAATGAAGACCACCTCCAGTGTCTACAATTCGGTCGAGACGCCAAGTTCTCGAATACAAGTCTGGCCGTGGACGCCAAGTTCTCAAAATGCAAATCGGCCGTGACGCCAAGTTCTCAAATGCAAATCAAATGCCAGCTTGGTCGAGACGCCAAGTTCTCAAATACAATTCGGTCGAGACGCCAAGTTCTCAAATACAGCCTCGGTCGTGGACGCCAAGTTCTCAAATGCAAATCAAATGCCGGCCGGTCGGAGACGCCAAGTTCTCACATACAAATCGGTCGAGACGCCAAGTTCTCCAATACAAATCGGTCGTGGACGCCAAGTTCTCAAATACAAATCAAATGCCGGTCGAGACGCCAAGTTCTCCAAGGCAAGAAGGTCGAGACGCCAAGCTCTCCAATACAATGCGGTCGAGACACCAAGTTCTCAAAAGCAAGAAGTCCCAATGTGAATACAAGCTCAACCACCTCTACAAGGTTGACGATCACCAAAGAAGATGCGCACTCAACCAAACTCCTCCTTCAGGTCAAAATGCTTCCAAAGACAAAGAAATCGTCGCCAGTAAACCGCCCCACGAACAAAGAACTTAACAACTCTTCATCAACATCGCCCGTAGCCTCACCCTTCCGGCAACTACAGTAAGCACAAAGACATGTATGAAAGCATATCTTAGTCAACTACTTTTCTAAAAGAACATTATCATCGATCATAGGGCGACTTCCCCAAAACAGTCAAAACCTTAGGGTGACTTCCCTCAAATAGTCAAACCATAGGGCGACTTCCCAAAAATAGTCGATCATAGGGTGACTTCCCAAAAATAGTCAAACCATAGGGCGACTTCCCAAAATAGTCGATCATAGGGCGACTTCCCAAAACAGTCAAACCATAGGGCGACTTCCCCAAAAATAGTCAAACCATAGGGCGACTTCCCAAAAATAGTCGATCATAGGGTGACTTCCCAAAATAGTCAAACCATAGGGCGACTTCCCCAAAATAGTCAAAACCTTAGGCGACTTCCCAAAAATAGTCAAACCATAGGGCGACTTCCCAAAAATAGTCCATCATAGGGTGACTTCCCAAAAATAGTCAAACCACAGGGCGACTTCCCAAAAATAGTCAGATCATAGGGCGACTTCCCAAAAATAGTCAAACCACAGGGCGACTCCCCAAAATAGTCAAACCATAGGGCGACTTCCCAAAAATAGTCGATCATAGGGTGACTTCCCAAAAATAGTCAAACCATAGGGCGACTTCCCAAAAATAGTCGATCATAGGGCGACTTCCCAAAATAGTCAAACCATAGGGCGACTTCCCAAAAATAGTCGATCATAGGGTGACTTCCCAAAAATAGTCGATCATAGGGCGACTTCCCAAAATAGTCAAACCATAGGCGACTTCCCAAAAATAGTCAAACCACGTGGCGACTTCCCAAAAATAGTCGATCATAGGGCGACTTCCCAAAAATAGTCGATCATAGGGTGACGTCCCAAAAATAGTCAAACCACGGGGCGACTTCCCAAAAATAGTCAGAGCATAGGGCGACTTCCCTAAAATAGTCAATCCCTCGGGTGACTCCCAAATACAGTCAATCTCTAGGGCGACTTCCTAAAATAGTCAATCCCTCGGGTGACTCCCAAATACGATCAATCTCTAGGACGACTTCCCTAAAATAGTCAATCCTCGGGTGACCCCGGATACTGATCAATCCTTGGTCCATCCACTTGACCGACATTGATCACCTTTCTTCCCGATGGTTCTCGTAAGCCCGAGTCTTCCCCAAAGAAGAACACCTTCAAATAGCCTCCATCGTAAAAAACCTCAACTTAGGTTCATACTCCCGAACTAAGTTCCCATTTAGGTTCATACTCCCGAACAAAACCTCAACTTAGGTTCATACTCCCGAACTAAGTTCCCATTTAGGTTCATACTCCCGAACCAAATCCCGACTTAGGATCATACTCCCGAACTAAGTCTCCATTTAGGTTCATACTCCCGAACAAAACCTCAACTTAGGTTCATACTCCCGAACTAAGTTCCCATTTAGGTTCATACTCCCGAACCAAATCTCAACTTAGGTTCATACTCCCGAACTAAGTCTCCATTTAGGTTCATACTCCCGAACCGAACCTCAACTTAGGTTCATACTCCCGAACTAAGTTCCCATTTAGGTTCATACCCTCTCAAAAGAAATTCCCAAGCTAAACGTAAGACCGAGTACCCCGAGAAAGATAACGGAATCCCGTTTCTTTCATCAAAATCATCCCTGAGCAAAGAAACGTAAGACCGATCTCCCGAGAAAGATAACGGAATCCCGTATCTTTCATCAAAATCATCCCCGGCAAAGAAACGTAAGACCGATTTCCCCAACGAATACGTCCGATTTTCCCAAATAAGCCAACGAAATCTCGAGTAAATTTCGAACTACGGCCGGCTTGATTCCCACTCGGGATACGTAGGTAGCCTATCATTAGGTCCAGCCACTCGACCAAAATGGTCATCCTTTCCTTCGGCAGCAGACGTAAGACCGATCCTTTCAAGCAAAGTCCACCAGAGGACCATCTATCCCCACCATCAAGGTTCGAGACACCTAAAACGCCATCTCTAAGGTTCGAGGCACCTAAAACGCCATCTTCAAGGTTCGAGGCACCTAAAACGCCATCATCTTCAAGGTCCGAGGTGCCTAAAACGCCATCATCTCCAGGTTGATACCTTAAAAACAATCATTCCCAGGGTCAAAGACCCGAACTACGACCGGCTTGATTCCTATTCGGGATACGTAGGTAGCCTATTGAATAGGTTCAGCCACTTGATCACTTGATCATCCTATCAAATATGGAGCCTTACTCTTATCGACGACCCCGCTTCCTTCGAAAGCACCGTCGCCGAGGGGCTACTGTAAGTGCTCCAATTTGAGTTGGTAGCTTTTTCGATAGAAAGTTAACGAAAGTTTTAACATTTCTAACATTTCTAACAATCTCTAACCTTTCTAACCAAGCAAGGGTAGGTTAGGGTTTGCTATTTAAAGTTAAACCAAAAAAGGAATCCAAAAAAGCAAAAGAATTAAGAAAATCTCGAAACAAAGCAAGTTGAAAAACAATTTCGCCGATATTTTGAAAAATATTCTTCCTGTTCAAAGCCCGGAGCGGCATTTAATGCACCGTGCACGTTTTACAGGGACCTCCGCGCGGACATCTTTGAGTTTTCAGAGGGCCTATAAATTAAACCCTCCTCTCTCGGTTTACAACAACAACTTACTCACAAAGAACGAGTTACGGCGAAATATAGAGAGAAAACGGTGGGAATCCTTAGATTGCCACCATTTTCTCTTGAATCTTTCCCAATCAAATACCAAACACACCAAACCTTGATACTCCTCAAGCCAAACACCAAATCTTGATACTCCTCAAGTCAAATTCCAAGCCTAGGAAGATAGGGTGTCACCATTGGTAAAGCCCTCCTTCTCAAAACCCTAAAATTCTCTTTTGATTTCTTGATCATCTTGTTCTTCTTACTTTGACTTATTTTATGTCTAGTTTAACTTGAGTTTTGACCTAAGATGGTCATCTTGAAGTTCATCTTCATGAATGACCATCTCAAATGGTCCACATTTTAGATCTCTAGTTAATTCTTTCTCTTTGGTTTCATCTTTACAAAACCCCCTTTCCCTTTGCAAAGGACATGTTTAAACCCCATAAATTCCCCAAGGATGACTTGAATATGATAACCACTTAACAAAAAGTAGTGGTATCAAGTCTAGGGATGAAAATGGGGTGAACATAGATGCAAACCCCCCAAAAATCACATTTCTCCTCAAGAACATCTTGCTGTCCAGTAGCATTGTTCTGAGAACTCAGTCCGTTTTCCTATTTTTTGGACCCAGTAAAACTTGGAATTGGGTGTTGACTACAAAATACTTTTTGTAGCCAACATCCAAAGCTTTCCAGAAATATTTTTAATTTATTTTTTTCGTGAGTAAAACTCCTCTTTTCAATTTTTCTTTTAGAGGCCAGTTCATCAGCTTCTGGAAATCCAGATTTCAGATCTGATATTTACAGAAGGTTTTGACCCCTCAAATCATCTCCAAAATGAAAAGTTCTTTTACAGAAACCTTTTTTAAGGTGTTTTGAACATTTTTAATTCCAGGACTTTTCCCAGATTCTGGAGTTTTCAAGCCCTAAAGTCCATTTCAAAGTCAAGGGTCAACTGCCTTTTTCATTCTGGCAGAAATGGTTTTCAACTTCCGAAAATCTTTTGAGTGCCAAATCTCAACCCAAAAATCACCCAAAAAATCATGGGATCAGTTTAAAGCCTTAAAAAGAGCTCCCAATTTTTACTTACCTCAGTTTCAACTTATTTTGGCCAAAACACACACACACACACACACACAACAAAGGATTTTGAATGTTTGGAAGACTCGTTTTTACGAGGCGTTCCGGGTGCACACTAACGTCCTTCCCGGCACGTAACGTGACCTCCGAACCCAAATTTCTGATCTCGGGCATTTTTCAAAGTTTTGGCCCTTAAAACAAAAATGGCGTGGCGACTCCGTTTGATTTTCAAAAAAAAATCGGGTACATCACAGCGAGCAGCGTCCTTGGCAGCCTTCAGGGCTTTGCCTTTCTTGCCAATCAAATCGACCCATAGGGTCAAGGCATCATTATCAATCAGCTCAGGAGGAGTCCAAACTGGCTTGCCTAAGAGCTTGTCTTCAGCGGCCAGGGCTTTGAGCTCGCCATCTTCATAGGGAACAATGGAGTGGCCGCGGCGGCAAAAATCGCTAAATATCTGTTCAGACCCCCATTTGGCGATAAGCTCAGGAGTAATGGCCGGGATTTCCTCAGAGCTTGCCGCTGCCGCCCGCATGGCATGGAGCAAGGCTTTGTCGTACATGTCCATAGCATCGCTCTCCGCTTTCTCTTTGTTGTCGGCAATCTCTTGGATTAAGTTAGCATTGGTTGTTGCCTGGGCTAGATTGTCAGCTTCCAGGGCTTGAACTTTCTTCTCCAGTGATAAATTTTCTGAGGAAACCTCCTTAGCTTTGTTCTCAGCTTCCAAGGTTTTGTCCTCGCAGGTCTTAAGTATTGCAGCAAACTTCAGTTTCTCGCCTTGCAATGTCGCCAACTCCTTCTCCATCTCAGCACACCTGTTCTTGTACCTCTCTTTGTCAGCTGAAGCTCGTTTGTGAGCCTTGTCTATCTTGTCTGATTCACGAAGTGCCCGCCTATATTTGTTCCTGAACCCATAAAGAGTGCTCGCTATCTACAAAAATGCGAGAAAAAATTAGCATTACAAAAAGGATGGAATTTAAGAAAAATATAATGCGGAATGCTTACCCCGCTTATCTGAAGTCCAGCCAGGTGCAGGGACAGATCAATATCCTGCTCCACCACCTCATTGACTGCATCCTTGTCACTTACGCGCTCGAGGATACCGACACCGATAAGACTATGGTCCGGATCACGAGAATAAATATCAAGACCGCGCAATGGGGGAACTGAGGAGATCTCTACACTTAAGTCGTAGAAACCTTCCCTGGTGGTAGGCATCTCAAACCCCTCCCTTAGCCAGCTCACTAGCTCTGGCTCTGCTTCAGTAGATTCCTCCACAGTCTCTGGGTCCTCTTCAATGCGCCCCCTTTTGTTTGGGCGAGAACCAGAGGGCTGCGGGGAACCAGTTGGCGGGACAATCTCCTCAACAGATACGTCAGTCTCCTTGTTCACAACTTCAACCTCCATCTCCTCATCTCGTAGCGACAAGGTTGATGACCGCATTGGCATTTTAGCCCTGCTAGATTTGCGTGTTTGGCTTGCGGCTTTCTCCGTGGCAACCGCTTGCTTCTCGCGGGCTATCGCCTCCGCGTCATCTCCTTGTTGAGAAATTGGGAGTTCTATTTCTCCGAGCTTGGAGAGGTCGGCCTGGCGGGCATCAGTAAGTCGCTTCCTGCGAGCATCAGATTTGGCGGTAGCAGCAGCACGTCGATCAGAGACATCCATAAGTCGAAATCCTGAATTAGAGAGAAGTATTTAGCAAAAAATGGAAGAGAAAGAGAGTATAACAGGAAAAAGGCGAGGAAAGAGAAAAAGACGAGAAAGGAAAAAAAGGCGAGATACATACTTAAAACTTCGTACATTGCCTCACAACAATGACCGCTTTCCTTGCAAGGTTCGCACTCCGATGCAAAGCATTGTCCAGAGTGAAGATCCCATCCGGGATATGGATCGAGTGGAGTTATGTTCAAGCGGGATTCATCCTCGGGATAGCGATAATCAGGCAAACCAACTTTCCTAAGTAAGGAAGGGCGAGATAAAATATCTCGCCACGAAAACAAAGCTAGCCCTGTCTCAGAGGCATTTTCTAAAACCTCAAAAATTTTGGTTCTCAGCCTAGTGTCGCCGGAAACAAGGGAATTACGGGTTAAAATCTTGGCATAGAGATCGCCAAAGTCGCAAGGGTGAGTCCAGCCTATGCGAGAAGTATTCAATAGCGGGTTAGATTGCCAGTTGTGAACTTTTCTGGGTAGAGGGGTGAGAAGTCTGGGTTGCTTGTACTTAATTGAAAGCCGATTCTCAACAACGCCCCCCCCCTTTGAGACACGGCAGTATAACCATCAAATAAATTAACAAATAAAGGAACAGTGGGTTCTTGTCTTAACGCCCTGCAAATCTCTAAATAACTTGTGAGGGTCCTGATGGTGTTGGGATGAAGGTCGACAACAGCGGCATGAGCATGGATTAAAACGGCGACAATGAAAGGGTCAATGGGAATCCTCAAACCGGCATCTAATTGAGAAGGAAAAACTATGATACCATCATCCCTATTTCGCATAGCGGCAAGAGATAAGTCCCCAACATATGGCTCTACACGATACACCTCCGGGTTAATCCCGTATTTAACATGGTAGTGAGTTTGTAAGTTGGTATAGGAGGAGCTACTGGATCCAGCGACCTCAGGGTTTGAAGAACCCTGCGAGATTGGTGGTCGCTCTGAGCTCCCAGCCGCCAAAGTGTCAGAGACATCGTGATCAGAGGTTGAATTGGAAGAAGACATGACCTGTGAATAGAAGGGAGGACTAAGTAAATTGGGGGCTATGATAGCGCCAGAAAACTCAGTTTAAGGAAAGAAAGATGTCACAGGTGTGAATGTGAAGTGCAAAGTTGTTTAGAAATTATATGGGAGCAAAACGTGCGACAAAGGGGGATCCCTAGTTTCTAAGGCATTCAAAAGGGGCGACATTTGCTCCATGCCGCCAAAGCCTGAAGCTTGGATTTTCATGCGAGATTTGGGCCCATGCCCTTATCCTTTTTCGCCAAATTTCCCGTCTATTTTGTTTTTGTTTTTGACCCAAAGGCAATAAATTTTAGAAAGCAAGAACTCAAGCGAGAACTCAAGCGAAAACTCAAGCGACAATTCGAGCGAGAACTCAAGCGAAAGGTTAAAATTTCAGAATAAGTACCTGGAGATTTGCAGAAGGGAAGGAATGCTTGTAGGAGTAACCGGAAAGAGGGTTGAAAATCCCTATACGCCACTCGTCCTTCTTGAAAATGCCTTTGAAATGACGAGAAATATGTAGTTTGCTGAGGAAGGGATACGAAAGGTTAGGGCACGCCTGCTTCTGAGAATCGGATGGTTAGAGAGATGAAGAATGGTGAAATGGATTGGAATGAGGATTTATAGTTTCCAGAAGTAGTAGGAATGGAAAGGTTGTGGGGGATTTTCGAAAAGCATTTAAGGGGGTATGATTTTTGAAATTCCCCCCATTATTGTGGATATTAATAGGAAAAGACGGCTCGACTCCCGAGGGAAGTGAACGGTTGTCCAACCACCCAACTCGACCCCAGTGTGACACATGTCATACAGATGACGAACTCACTCCGTTTCTCGCTAGAATGGATAGAGAATTGCGAGAAACATACGACATCTATGAAAGTTCTCGCCTGGACCATAAATAGTCCAAGGCTCGAACTTGGGGGCTTCTGATGCGATCGTATAAAATGGATTGGGCCCAAAGTACAAAGGATCAGGCCCATTAGTTAGTAATGGGCCAAGCCCACCATACTTGGGCCACCTAGGGAAATTATGACCAAGGGGCGACCTGGATGGGAATGGGGCGACATCAAGGGAGTATGCGACATGAGCTAAAATGAGGCCAATATAAGAAGGCGCGTGAGGGTACGGTTATGTAAGCGACATCGCCATGCGAGAAACATGGTCGATTAGCTGCAGTCCATATGAACGTGGGTATAAAGGAAGATTGTTTCCCGCAGGACACCAGGATAGGGCGACCTTTTGGTTGTCGCCCTCTTTCCTATGGTTGTCGCCTGTGCGCAATGGGCCCCTGAGCGACATCATGGCACCGGTCATTGTTGTCTCCTGCGTCCCAAACCCTAAAATGCTGATGATGGATGACTGATGTGACAAGGTAAATAGTGAAATCCCACTATCTCAAGGTTGGTTGGGAACCTCTCCATAGGATGATTGACAAGTGTCCCCCCATGTGCAAGGCACATGGGGGCTTGGGAGTATATAAGGAGTGAATAGTTTCTTTGCATGTAAGTCTACCTCTCTCTACTCTCTCTCTCTAAGCTTCCTTTGATTTCCTACCACCTTTGAACCACTAACCTTATTCTCACGCCGGAGGGGGTTCGCCGGAGACACCCTCGGCTTAGTTGACGTGTCTTCTTGTGTGTAGGCGGCCATTCAACAGAGGAAGCAGTCGAGGCATCCTCCCATTTCAGTTCCTGTGCAACCAAATATTTTCTAATGGTAGCATCAAGTGCTGAGCAGAGTAATGAACAAGAGGAACAGGAGGATGATGATCAAGAAGAAGAGTGAAGCTTGAAGGTTGATGTTGTCATTGCATGAAGGTTGATATTTTTACTTCATGGTTGTGATTTTTGGCTAGTTTGAACAATTTCTCTTATGGTGGTTTCTTTAAAAGTTTAAAATATGTGGTATTTTTGTTTAAAACGTTAATACTCTGGTTTATTTAGTTTTGGATGATGTTTGGATTTTAAAAACTTGATTTATCTCCAATTTAAATTGCTAGTTGGTTTGGAAAACTTAATTTTGGTTTGAAAACAGTACTTGGTTTTAATTAATTAGTAATTCGGTAAATCTTGTTTGTAGTTAAATCCCTTGGATTAAGGGGGAGTTAACTACTTATTGGATATGTGTTATAGTGCTTTGGCTAATATATTTTGCAGTTAAAGGCACTTGGATGTTTGAAAAGAAATGTACAACTAAGTGGTAGTTTGTTAGTTCAGAATGTGGTGTTACCACCAGTGCTGAGTAGAGGTGGTGTTACCATATGTGTTGGTGTTATCACATGTGCTGACAGCATCCGTTCTGTGTTACCAGAACGTAGATCCTTGAATAGTTGCACATTTATTTCATGATTATTTTTATCATAATGTCCTAATAATATTTGTTCTATATATGTATGTTGTAAATCCATTTGCAGGTTATAATTAAGTAGAGAAAAGAAGCTAGAAAAGTGGAATGTTGTTGATGAAGGAGTTACGCATAAATGGGAATTTATGCGTAATTTTGACAAGGTCAAAACATTGAGTGAAGATATTGAGAATTGTCAAGACTCCTTCAAAGGGTTGTTGTTGATTATTTGAAGAGTTGTAAGTGCTCCAATTTGAGTTGTTAGTATTTTCGTTAGAAAACTAACAAAAGCCTTAACTTCTCTAACAAAACCTAACTTTTCTAACAAAGCAAGGGTAAGTTGGGGATCGCTATTTGAAGTTAAACAAGGTAAGGAATCTCACAAAGGGTAAAAATCCGAAAACAGCAATCTGTAAATAACAGCTGGTTGAGTATTTGAAAAATTTATTCCTCATGTCCAAAGCCTGCAGCAGCATTAAATGAACAGTGCACGCCATCATAAGGATCCGCGCGGATCAGTTTGTCCCCCCCCAGTGGCCTATAAATAGAGCCCCTCAGCCTCATTTTAAAAAAACAACAAGTCACTCACAACAGCATCCTGGCGAAAATATTAGAGAAAACAGTGGGAATTTCTTAAATTGCCACCTTTTTCTCTTAATTATTTTCCCAAATCCCACTCACTAAACACTCTCAAATTCAAGCCTCAAACACAAATCCAAGGAAGATAGGGTACAACCATTGGTAAACCCTCCTTCCCCTTACCTTAAATCTCCCTCATCCATGCATACATCTCATGCTTTAAAGATGTAACTTATTCATCCACTTGTTGTTCATCTTTTGCCCTAGATCCAAGAGGATCTCCATGGAAGTTCATCTCCATGGATGATTCTCTATAAGGATCAACATTCCTCTTAAATTTTTTGTCTCTTTTCTTACATAAAATAGTTGTTACTTGATTTTTTGACCTAAGGTGTGGTCACCTTGGAGTTCATCTCCATGGATGATCACACTAAATGGTCCACATTTTCATTTCATGATATTAATCTTTATTTGACCTAAAATGAAGTCACCTTGGAACAAATTTCCCTGGATGACCATTTTAAAAGGTCCAAATTGTTTCTTACTTCCTTGAAAGTGCTTTTCTAACCTAAGATCTTCACCTTGGAACAATTTCCATGGATGAAGATCATCAAGGTTCCTAAGTTACAAAAAGGGTGAAGTTTATACATTGAGTTCAAAGATCTCAAGGATGGTCATCCTAATGGCCACCTTAGAAATCCACTCTAAAGTTGATACATCCTTAACTTAAAATCACTTTCATACATTAATCTTTATTTCATGTTAAATCTCCCCATCCCAAGCAAAAGAAATGCTTTCAAGTCCTAATGTACCCTAAGGATGGCTTGATATAGTAGATCACCACTAATCAAGTTTAGTGATCACTAATCAAAGTCTAAGGAAAGTGGGGACAAAGCATGGATGCAAATCCCAAAAACGTTTCCATTTTAACACTTTCAGTTGCAAGAACTCCAGTTCTGATTCTGTAACTCCAGTTTACATCCTGGAATCTGCAGAATCAGACTGGAAAGCTGCCAAATGGAATATTACTGTCCTATCCGCGCGGACAGGAATGAATCTCGGTCTGATCCGCGCGGACCATAATGTAAGGGACAGACATTTTGTTTTTTCAGTCATTTTTCACTCACAGAAGCACATTATTTTGATAAATTTCAGTCCAGTCCAATTGAAACTTTTATCTCCAGAAAATTCCTTTTGCAAAACACACACACACACAAATGGTTTTAAGCTAGGAAGACTCGTTTTAAGAGGCATTCCGGGTGAACCCTAACGTTCTTCCCGGAGTGTAACGTGACCTCCGAACCCAATTCTCTTATTTTAGGCATTTTTCAAAGTTTTGGCCTTAAACTAAAAACGGCGTGGCGACTCCGTTTGATTTTTCAAAAAAAAAATAAAAAAATCGTGGCATCATCACAGTGACGACTCCGCTGGGGACTAAAAAAAATAAGCTTTATCTTTAAAAAAAAATGGTATTCGGTATATAGGTGGAAACCATTAAGTTTCCTGTATCGCTTCCTAACCCAGGGCTTGGGATAAATTATGGTCTAACAAAGCCACGTACCGGTATCATTGTTTTTAAAAAAAAAAAGAGCTTTTGTGGGTCAAACTTCCGTCCCGGCATTTGAGACCATTTGTATTGTGTGTGTGTGTGTGTTTGTTTTGCACATTTCGCGTTGTTATTTTTGGACCGCCTCGGAAAAGTCAAAATTTTGACTGTTGGACCCGTTTCCTTGAAATTGTTTGAATTATGTGCTTATGTGCTTATGCATTTATTTGTTTTCAAAAAAAAATTCTTCAAAAAAAATTCTTCAAAAAAAAAATTTAAAAAAAAAAAAAATTTAAAAAAAATCATTTTTCATGCATCATACTCTTTAAGACACATGTGAAAATTTCTATTTTACTCAGAAAAAGAAGATAGACTGCTTGCACACTACGCGCACTTGGCCTTATACTGCACACTACGTCCTTAACCCGGGGAAATCCCAGTAGCAGCCCGTTTGGCCTTATTACGCCTCTCGTTGCGAGCACGGGACTACCCAAACATCCCTTGGAGCCTCGTGTCGACCATGCACTTGTCCGTGACACACTTTGTCCGAGACCCGGTTGGTTTTTAGTCTGGTCCGTGTCGTGCCCTGTCTGTGTATACACCTTTCCGATCAAGCCTTAGTCGGCATGCCAAGTCAGTATCTCTCGGGGACCCTAATCAGTCGAAGTCATGCCGATTTTCCGTCACAGACTTTGACCAGATCTTGACTGGCGCCATGATTTTGACTTTGACCGGCACAACTTATGCACTGACTCCCGGCATAACACTGAGTCATCGAGGATTAACGATTATGCCATGACTAATTACGGCCTAACTGACGACGGGTCAAGATTAATTACGGACATTTATCAGTCCAAGCCATGGCGACTTTTCCGTCGAGCCCCTCAAAACGATCTTGACTTTTGGCGTCAGCTTTGCCCGTAATTTACATCGAATACTCGTTAAGACTTGATTACCCGCCAGACTTTAGGATCGTTTTTCTTTTCGGTCGGTGGGACCTGCTTACCCTACGGAACCCTTGTTCGAGGTTACAGGTTGAGGGTCCGCAGGCGTAGTGATGGGACCCACTGATCCAGGATTCAGAGTAGTTTGCGAAAAAGAAGAGCAATCTTTTCCAACCGCTTAGGTTTAATAAAACACGTTTTAAGTAAACAAGAACAAATAATCGAATGTTGCATGAGCCCTAAGCCCAAACACCCACCCTCCTTCATTCCCAAGTATTTGAACCCTCGTATCTTTCCCCCCGCAGCTCCTCACAAAGCTTGGTTTCGGGCACCGGGTCACCGTTTGATCAGTTGGGAAGAGTCAAGCGCATCGTCAGCTCACCGTTTGTTCCGACTCCGGGTTTCAGAATGTCTGCATCAGCTGGTAACGATGGGGACAACACCACTCCACCTCCTGGGACTCCTCAAACAGAACAACAATGGAATCATTTAGCCGAACAGATGAGATTGCGACAGGAAGCACAGCTGAATAGCCTTATGGAGGCTATTAAGAGCCATGGTTTGGCCGCCAGTCTCAATCCTGATGGCACCTTCACTGTGGAAGAAGAGGAAGACCCCAATCCTGCTCTTGGTCACCCCGACTACTCCAGGATGCCACCACTAAACCTCCTACAGTACTACTACCAGAGCCCATGCTCCTCGGTCACTGGGTCAGCCAGCTCCCCAACTACAGACTACCGGATCCATGCAGCCTGATGGGACGAGCCAGTTCCCAGTCCCTCAGTGGGGACAAAATCAGTACGGAATGTCTTCTCATGGTTGGGGGTACCTCGGAATGCCACAGCAAATAGGGATCCCGCCTCAGTTTGGGACCAATCAATCCGGACCTCCACAACAACAGTTTGTAATGCCACCACAGTTCGGTTCGGGGCAACAGTCAGGAGCCCCTCCTCAGAATGATGCTAACTCAGCTGCTCCTCAGACAGCCTCCACAAACCCATTTCTCACTCAGGGTTCGATGGGTTACCAGCCCCATCCCAGTTTCATCAGAATCACCAAGACCACAGTATCCTCCCGGTTATACACCCTCGCTACAGCCAGCCATGCAATTCAACAACCAGGGACAGCAGCCCACACTCAAGCCTACTTATGGGTCTCACTCTGGAAACCCGAGCTACCCGGCTACATCAGGCCTGCCTCCACCCTCTTTGCCAATTGAAAATCAATAGCAAGCCGCAAGGTTCTATCCCTTCGCCCAGGCTCCTACTCACACTCCCCCGGGTAATTCGGGCCAAGGACAAGTTTTCACCTATGTCCCCGGATCGGCTGTTCCCTCCACCAGTCTGCCGCCAGTGGTAACTCCTCTCTCTAGCTCAGTCACTGGCTTGAACGCCACGGCTCCACCACAGGACCCTCACCTAGCCTGGTTCATGGAACAACACAAGGAAATGAAAGCGCAGATTGCTGAATTGACTGCTAAGAAGTCTGCCTTCCGGCCTACGGACCCGGACTCCATCGTTCCCCTGCCTCACAAGTTTGTTATGCCTAATCTGGACCTCTTTGATGGGACTGCATGCCCGAAAACTCATCTGGACACGTATACCTTGGTAATGAAGGCCAAAGGGTGCACCAATCAGCAGTTGGCTGACTATTTCAGCCTCTCTTTGAAATCCAGTGCTTTAAAATGGTTCTTCCGCTTGAAACCCGAGGCCAGGGCTACATGGGACCAGATCACTAGTGCCTTCACAGAGAATTATAAAGCTAATTTGGAGTGGGAAACAAATAGAGTTGACCTGCAGACAACAGTGCAACGTCCCGATGAGAACATCGGGGATTTTTACAAGCGTTGGAATTTGAAACTGAGCGAGATGACGATTCCTCCTTCTGAGGAGGAACAATTGGACATCTTTCAGTCATGTCTAAAAACACACTTGAGAGCTTCCCTCAACCACTTCCCCTACGCTGACTTGCGTGCAATGGTTAATTCCGGGGCTAAGTTTGAAAAAAGCTTATAATCAGCAGCCGACTGCCGCACCCGCCTACAGATATCGGGCTCCTCCCTCCAACACTGCTCCTGCTAAGGGCAAAGAGGTGATCAACTACGCGGGACAGGAATGTAATAATGCAACTCCTTTCGTTCCCAGAAAACCAGCTGAGCCCAGATCGCGGGTCATAAATCTCGAAAGCTTCGGAATGCCTCTGAATGACATCTTTAGGGGACTGGTGAAAGAAGGTTTATTGCGACCTTTAGAGAACTTCCAACCCAGGAATCTGAACGTTCCCGTGGATACTTCTAAGTATTGCACTTTTCATCAAACCCACGAACATCTGACAGATAATTGTTACACTCTGAAGAAGGCAATCCAGGGTCTAATAGAGCAAGGGAAGTTGGAAGGCCCCGAGGGGCCTAATACAGTCAAAAATCCTCTTCCAAGAAACCATAACCAGGTAAACATGATCGAAAGTGGAGAACCTTCGCATACCCAGGAAGATGCGGAAACTATTAAAGATCTCCAAATACCCATGGCCAACCTTGTTGAGGATCCTGAATTCGGATTCCCCCTCAGCCTTGAGGACGATGAACAAACCAACCCTCCTTGGTCTCATGTTAGAAATTTCTTGCAAGAATATGAGGCTCGCTATTTCTCGGAGGAAGGGGAAGCTGACACTGAAGAACTGGGGCTGTTCCGGTCAAGTCATGAGAAAGCCATTTACACAAGGTGGCTAGAACAATCGAGAAGGATCGAGCAAGAAAGCTTCAGGCGGGCGCCTGTATTGCGGTTTATCAGCAAAGAGGCCGAAGAACACCTTGAAACAATACAATTCTGCAAACTGGTTATTGGAGAAGCCGAATACTGCCCTGGAGGATATGAAAGCGAAGAATCGGAAGAGGAAGATTGCTTCTATATTCTACCTGGTGTCAAATACGTGCCGCCCCCTCTCACTCTTCCCCCGCAATTTCTGGGAGGAGAATCTGAGTCGCAATTACCACTTCCAGCAATGGGGGCATATGATAATTTATGCGGTTGCACGCACCCGTCTTCCCCTAACAGATTTGATCGGCGTTCTCTCTCAGCCGAAATCCTAGTAGTATGGGATGATGATTCTGAGGACAGTGATGATGATGATGACGACGAGAGTGAGGAGTCAACTGAGGCCCAAGATCCGAAATCAATGTGGAACAATCATGCCGGAAATGATGTCATGGGAGCCGGACACAATGGTTGGTTGTCAGCAAGCGACGATGAAGGACCGCCAGAAAATGCGGGTCAGATACCAATAGGGACGGGCCCCCACGAAGTACTCCTCGTAAGATACACTTGTGGTCAGTGCCCGAATACTTCAGAGGATGAAGAACAACAAAGCCCACTTGCGGATCCATACATATCCGAAATCCTAGAGCACAATGTTCCCTATAAGGACCTAGCAGGTGAATGGAGAAAGTTCATTGAAGCACTGGTCGAAAAGGGAGGTTTTCAGCAACCGGAAGGCGATGAATTCGTAAACGTCATCGGGTCTTTTTCTTCCTTCCCTAGAACAGATGGCATCACAACTGTAAGGGTCACGACCGAGCCGCTCGAACACATCGAGTGCATGGAATCACTCAAAAGGGATATCGATCTAAATGTCTCCCCAGTTGCCTTCATACCCATGGACCCACATGGCGCTTTTTTAATTGCTCCTGCACCCGACAGTGGACCCCGGGTACTCCTCATTTGGACCCATATCTACCGAGCTGTTACGTCAAACTGCGAAAGGGAGCATTGTCAATCCTTTACTTGTGGTTGCCCTACTTGCAAGGGAGAAAGGAAGAAGATGTATGACGAGATGGAGGTTGACAGCCGTAAGATAGAAGGAACTTCGGAAGACGACTACGAAACCGAAGACATGAAAGCTATGAATTTCCCTGGGGCTGAACATGTAGACGTCATCGAATTCAACACTGCCTACCATGCTTTGGGGAAAGGGTTCTCAAACACCCGATCCAAGCAGATAGTTGAAGATCTGTTAGAGAAAGGGAGACTGACTCCCATCCTCGCCAATGAGAAAGTGACCATGGTCAGGTCAAATCCGCCCCGAAGCAAAGTAACAATCCTTGTCAGGATTACCCGAGAAGAGGTCACCTTCCCCGAATGCATTTCAGCTCTGAGAGAGGTCCTTGAAAATGGCATGATACCTGATGCGCCTCCCACACAGAATGCTATAATCATCTCCAGCGCTGAGTACTACAGAAAGGAACCGGAATGGCTGCACTATATCGGAGATGAAAACGAAAAGCCAATGAGCCCTGAGAATAGCAATTCCTGTTGTATGATAACTATGGGCAATGCAGGCTATGGTTATGAGGGCAAATCGGAGGATGCCCTAGCTCTGTCAGCCATCCAAGAGACAGTAACACAACCCCAGATTCGAAAGCCTGTGACTTGGGAAGCAGTTCTAAAGGCTGCTCAGGCAGGAACCGGTACAGCTCGGACTCAGCCTCTCACCATTGTTAAAATCCGCCAGAATCAGTGGCCGGTAGCCAAAAAAGCTCCTCCATTAACACTGGCAGCATTGAAGAAATCTAGTCAAGAAGCAATAGACAAGGGGGTTAACATGTTGACCCGATCCAGGCAGATCTACCAAGGGAATCCCAAGGCCGATAAAAAGGCAGCAGACCAAGCATCCGGAGGAAACCGTAACCCCTATGTCAAGACAGCCGAAGCTCCTGACCCCAAGAAAGAGGATCCCGTGCTCACCCAGTTGAAACAGACATAGGCCAACATCTCTTTATGGTCCCTACTCACCTCGTCTTATCCCCACAAGCTGAATCTGGAAGAAAGCCTGGCCCGCACGTTGGTCCCTATTGATGCTACTCCCGATGACGTGGTGCAGTTGATTGGAAGCATCCACTACGGGAACATAATCACTTTTACAGACCTTGAACTCCCTCAATTCGGAGCCGATCATAACGAGCCTCTCTTCATCACAGTCCAGCTAGATGAACGACGTCTCCCTCGGGTTTTGGTTGACAATGGGTCCGAAATGAATATTCTCCCGGCAAAGATCATGAGCCTGCTTGACATCAAGTCTACAGATTTGAAGCCTTCTTCCCTCACAGTCAAAGCGTATGATTCAACATCTCGTGCAGTGCTTGGAGTTGCTACTTTGGATCTCTGGTTTGTCAAGAAGATGATACCCGTGGAATTCAAGGTTATCGATATCCCGATCACCTTTAATGCCCTGCTAGGAAGACCTTGGTTGCATCAAGTTAAGGGGGTCACCTCGAGTCTCCATCAGTGTGTAAAGTTTCTCTCAGATGGGGATCTAACAACCATTTACGGGGATTTAGTTACTTTGGAAGGCACGGATACAGGTGGAATACCTATTCTAGAGATCAAACATGATGATGACGGCCTCATGCTAACAGGCTTCACAGTTGAACCTCCAAGAGTCCAAGTTTGCAATGTAGATCTGACAATGACTCGGGAAAAAATCCCTCCGGTCTTGAAAATGATGAGAAAAATGAGCTATCTGCCTGGACTTGGTCTGGGAAAGCATCAACAAGGAACTCACAAAGTTATTGAGGTGAAAGAGCAGAAAACCCGTCATGGCTTGGGATACGAACCAACATCGGTGAATGCCGCGAAAGGAAAGGAAATTGCTCAGAAAAAAGGAGAAGCTGCCACAAGAAGGGTCCCCATCCACGGTCCTAAATCTTTCCCTTTCAGTCCTAATTTGGCTGACTACTTTGTAAAAGGTCCCACGCAGCAGGGTATGAGTCGAAGAGCCCACTCCTACAGAAGGATGGCTGAAGCTACAAGATGACCTCAACAAGTTCAGAGGAACCAAGGCTAACCCCGTCCGTAGAATGTTTCTGGATCTACCCAAGATACCTGGGGCTACCACTACCATGAAAAGCGAGTATACTTTCAAAGGCGTGTCAAGCCTAGTAGAGCAGTTCGAGAAGCTAAATACCACGATTCCGATTTTCCTGGAGGGCCTAAAGCCTGAGTTCGAATTGACAGTGCCAAAAGCTAAAGCTGCAGAGGTCTTTTCAGATGACTGGGATGGTCCGGTTATGCAGCAGTTATTCGAAGAAGAGGTTCAGGTGCCAGACCTGATTGATTTTGGTTCAGTCAAAGAGATGGTAGCAATGATTGAGGAAGGAGAACAGAAGCAATGCAATTCCCGAGTCATGAGGCCACTGACAGCAATGCCACTGAAGAATTGGGAAACTCTCTCGGGTCCAGCCGCAACCAAGGAGGAAATGATCACGAAGCTTGGATTGGTCCCCCATCCCCTTGTGTCAACCTATGTAAAGTCCTCCGAGTCTCTCATTATTGAGTTCGAGTCTCTAGAGTCGTCCGATGGCCTTACGCCTGAAGACTACGAGGTTGTAGCAAATGTTGTATTCCCTTTAGTTCTCAATGAAATGTTGAACCTTTCCGAGTATCCCGTGATTGCCACTTTAACTAATGATAAATTAACTAATAACTTAAAAACAGTTAATAGTGATTCACTAGATAAAGAAGCAGACACATTAAATGAACAATATATCAAAGAAATCTTTAAGCAGGTTGTTCGGAAAGAGGAAAATCGAGCCCAAGCTGCCGAAGAGATTTTGACAAGTGTGAATTTGGGAACTACGGAAGAGCCTAAAGAGACGCAGATTGGTAGTTTCTTCGAAGGAACTGAGAAGGATGCTCTGATTGAGCTGTTAAGAGAATTCGTGGATGTGTTTGCATGGTCCTATAAAGATATGCCTGACCTCGACCCTTCCATAGTTGAACACCGGATACCGCTCGACCCGGAAATCAAGCCAGTAAAGCAGAAGCTAAGAAGAATTAAGCCCGAATGGTCTCTGCAGGTGAAAGAAGAGATAGAAAAGATGCTCAGAGCAGGATTCATCAGGATTATTGAGTATCCTACATGGCTTTCCAACATAGTGACGGCGACTAAAGCCAACGGGAAGATCCGATGCTGCGTGGACTTCAGAGACTTGAACAAGGCCCGTCCGAAGGAATTCAGAATAACCTATAGGCCCCAAACTAACGGAGCCGTCGAAGCAGCAAACAAGACCTTGGAAAACATCATTCGGAAAATAGCTGTCCGAGGCAGAGGTTGGCCTGACAAGCTTCACCTCGCTCTCTGGGGATACAGAACATCCGTCAGAACTGCAACCGGGGAAACACTGTTTGCTCTCACCTATGGAATGGAAGCCGTACTCCCAATCGAGCTAGAAATCCCCTCACTCCGCGTGATGTTAGAAAGCCAGATCAACGAGGTCGAATGGCTCCAGAGTCGCCATGATGAATTGGCACTACTAGATGAACGCCGATTGAAGGCCATGGAACATATCCGAGCTTACCAAGGAAGAATGGCCAGAGCCTTCGATAAGAAAGTAAAACACCGGGAGATTAGGGAAGGTGACCTCGTTTTGAAAGAGAAGCCCCCAGTCCGCATCAACCCGCTTGGCAAATGGGAGCCTGTCTGGGTCGGGCCATATGTCGTCCAGAAGATCTTCTCCGGAGGGGCCATGCAACTTCCAGATCTTGACGGAAATCCTTTTGTACACCCAGTAAATGGCGACAAGCTGCGCAGATACTACGCGTAAAACACTGGGTCATTTCAAAACAAAAAGAAAAAATAAAAAAAAAGAAAAGAGTGCTAAAAGAGTAATACCCAACTAGGTTGAAAACCCGAAAGGGCGGCCTAGGTAGAAGACAGGGTTGCACCAAAAAAACAACAAAAAATATAAGAGTGCTAAAAGAGTAATACCCAACTAGGTTGAAAACCCGAAAGGGCGGCCTAGGTAAAAGACAGGGTTGCACAAAAAAAAACAACAAATTAACCAAGTCGAACTACGGAGACCTGAGCCCTTTGGTCCAAGGGAAACGTAGGCAGCCGGAAACGGTTCGGTCTAAAATACAAATAAAAGTCATACTATGTCATCAACACATCGATCAAGCCATGAAAGCGTTTTGAAAAACTCTAAAGCAATTCACATATTCAATACAGTTAAAAGCTTTTTGATGAGTCTAAGCTCGGTTCACTCCTACGACTTACAACCTGCTAAAAGAAACTAAGACACATAACAAACTAATGTGCCTGCTACAACAAGAAAGGGATACTCAGAAACCTCAAGGTCACTCCAAGCCGCTCGTACTAGCGTCCCCTCTCTTCTTTCCTCCTCTTCTGGTCTTCTTCCTCTGCACAGGAAAAATGTCAGTCTTCCTCCTACCAAGCTCTGGTGTAAGGACAGGATCTATCAGACCAACATCTGTCAGGGCCTTAGTAGCCCTAGCCTCGTCTCTCATCTCCTGTAGCCGAGCCGGCAACATAGGAGTCCTCCTCTCCTGTCTCTTGACATAAGTCTCATAGTCGGTCACGACATCTCCGCTCCTATCATGAGGATTGGCCCTTGCCTCAGCCCTCCTCCTCTCCGAAACCGTCAGGTCTTCCACACCAACAATGGCCTCACGCCGTCTCAAAATAGCCACCTGAGTCTCCCCCAAATGCCTCTCGTACCAATCCAAGTACCAAGTGGTCAGAAACACATGCCCTGGACGCCTGAGGATGACCCTAGAAGGAAAGACGTCATACCTCCATACTCGGGAAAGAAGTGGGAGCACTGAAGGATCACCCATCGAAGCAGAAGCCACCACCCTGGTGGCTATGTCCTCAAAGCCCTCCAAAGGAGTCTGCTCTAAGCCAAACTGTCTCCGAACTAGAGCCGGAATGTAAAAATTGGACTGAGAAAGCCCCGGAAGCATGACCACGTGAGACCCATCCTGAAGCAACCTCCGAGTCTCTATCCTCCAATGCGGTACAAACCATCTGATATCCTCAGTCCGGCGACCAGCCATCCAATACTCCCATGATCCCTGATCATCAAGATCCACAGTAACCCCTCTCCTGGCAAATGTCCAAGGCTTGACTACATCAGAAGTTTCACGGAGAACCCCCAGCCGCTCCATCAGCCACATAGTCAAAAGAAACGGGCTGCCCCCGTGCATGTACCACCTCCCGGTAGCTAACCTGTCAAGAGCATGAAAGGTCTCTCCCAGAATCAAGGGCGCAACATCTCGGCCCAAGCGACAGTGAACAACTACATCCAGCAAAGCCCGATGACAAACCCCAAAGGAGTAAACCATAAACAAGGTCCCAAACATGCAGAGTGCAAAAGCATCCCAATAGGCATCATCAATCAAGCCTAAAACCCTAAATCTATCAGGAAGACTGGAAATGTCAAAATGATCGGGACCACGGATCATACCTTGTGCTTCCTCCGGGGAAAGATGAAGAAGGTTGCACAACCAATCAACAAAAGAAGCTCCTCCGGGCAAAGGAATCGCAATCTCTTCCACCTCGGGACCACCAAGTGTAAGTACCCAAATCCGGATCGTCAAAATCCGTTAGAATGTTAACCGAAATCCGTTAACTGGCCCGCTCCAGGTTACCCGGAACTCGTTAAACTCCCCGTTGCCAAGCCAACGAGACGTCCCGGGACTGCCCCGTGTATCCCGACGTCCAAGCGTACTTAACTCACGTCATCGCACGTAAAAAGTACGGCTTTCCCTGAAAAACGCACTTTTCGACACTTTCCGGGGGCATTTCGGACATTTTCCGGACTGTTATTTTAAAAAACGGACAAAACCGGAACCCGGGAACGAACTCCCACACATTTGGTGAGTCATGGGACACGTGGCAGCCATGCCACAGCCCTCCCATCACCCTTCAATCAGAAATCAAAGGGAAAAGACTAAAATACCCCTGGTAAATAGTCAAAGTCCTGGAAAAGACTAAAATACCCCTCCAAAATACCACAAAACCCTGGAAATCAGTCCAAGTCCGGCCGGACTCCTACTGCATTTTTCACCCTATAAATAGGAGGGCTGTTAAAGCCAAAAGAGAACACAAATTACTCTCCAAAATCACCTCCCCCACGGCCCAAACCAGTTTCACCCCTTCCCGAGCTCCCGTTTTGCCTCGATTCGCATGAAACTTCCGTATTTCGATCAAATACGTTCCTCACCACTACGAAACACCGTTTCAAACCACTTTTCGTGTCCCGTACACACCCCCCAAGCCAAAGGAGTTGACCCTAGCCATAGGTATAACTCCCTCTCTCTAATCTCTTGTTTCGTCTCGGTTTACGCGCCAGTCGCTACAACCGTTTCGAACAACGTTATTGAAATGTAGACGCCTCCGTCTAATGGGGTCCGATACGTTTTAGCCCCTCGATCCTCTTCTCTTTCCGTAAGAGAAGTAATCACGGGTTAAAATGGCGTTCCGACCCCGTTCCGTTTAAATTTATGTCATTTACCATTCCGGATCGATCGATCCATCGATCGTCATTTACTTTCTGTTATTTACAATTCCGGACCGTTTGATCCGTCGAACGTCATTTACATTTCTTGCAACTTTACAACTCCCAGCCGTTTTGGCTCGTCGATCGTCATGTACGATTCCGGATCGTTTGATTTCGTTGACACTGCTTTAAATACTGTCATTTACAAAGTCCGACCCGTTTGGATCGTGATAGTATCTACCTTTCAAAGTCCGAGTCGCAACCCGATTCGTTGATTGCATATCATTTAATATGCTTTTTCCCGTAAAAATCGTTAACAATGTAATGCCCGGTTCAAAACCGGAGTTCGACCTTCTAACTCTCTTTCAAAATGCGCGAAATGACGTTTGGCATCCAAACGCTCATCTTCAAACTAAAAGCCGACTTTTGACATTCAAAATCATTTAATACGCTTTTTCCGTAAAAATCGTTAACAATGACTCGTCCGGTTCAAAAAACCAAAAGTTCGTCCTTCGAACTCCTTTTCAAACTCAAAAACCGACGTTTGACATTCAAACGCTCGCCTTTTCAAACTAAGTCACATAATCAACGTTTGACATTCAAACCAAGATTAAGCTTGCCATACAAGCCCCATTTCAAAAATGCAAACACACACACACACGCACACGTTTTCGAGAAAGGTAGAAAGACTCGTCATGCGAGGCGTTTCGGGTGATCTCTTAATACTCTTCCCGAAACGTAACGTGACCTACGAACCTAACAATCTCTGGTACTCAAAGCTTTTTTCTCATTTTTGCTACCAATAAAAATGACCCCCGTTTTCAAAGCCTTTTCCTAAGTTTTTGCTACCAATAAAAACGACACCCTTTTCACTAAAGCCGTTTCTCAACGTTTTGGGCTCAAAATACAAAAACCGCGTGGCGACTCCTCTCACTTCCCTAGAAAAGAAAGCGAGGTCTCAGACACCAACCCTCAGCGAAAGACAACCGCCTTTCCGCATCGCGCGAAAATTCGGGTAATTTCAGTTGGCAACTCCGCTGGGGACTTGGATACTTTTTGAAAACTACCGTTGTTTTCAAAAAGCCTTCTGTGGGTCAAACTTTTGTTTACCCTTCCTCGTTTTCGTGTGCGTGTGTTACTTTAAACCTCGAACGGTTTTTTTTCAAAGGCATTACATTGTCGTCTTTTCAAAATCATATCATGTTTGTGCATCCCCATTCATGTTTGCTTTTCATGCTATCTTTTGAACTGCGCATAAAATTCTTTAAGACACATTCTGAAAAATCTCTGTTTTACTCAGAAAAATAATTTTAGTGACCGCACACTACTCGCACTTGCTGCCTCGGGACACCGCACTTCACGTGCACTTGCTGCCTCGGTACACTGCACACTACAACCTTAACCCGGGATGGCCTTATCAGTTGCACCTCGGTTGGTCTGCCAGACACCTTTCCAGGGCGCACGGGGTCATCCCAAACAGCCCATCCTAGCCCGTGTAAGCCATGCACTCTTTGTGTCACACTTCGTCCAAGACCCCGGTTGGTTTTTGGCTTAGTTCGTGTCATAAAGCCTAAGTGTATGTTTTTTACGCCGGGTTCCGCCACGAGTCAAGCTCGAGAGTTTGAGACCAAAGGTCGTTCCCGACCCGAAGTCTTGAGCTTTTCAGCCTTGACTTTGACGCGAAGCTCTGCCAAAAAATATACCCGAAGGTTCAATGTGACACCGTGTCACCAAACCCTCGCCGTATGCACCGTGCCAGTCACAACTTGGCCAACGCCAAAAGCTAAGGTTCCTCGCGCAAGCGAGTCAGGAGAGGTCATGCCGAAATTTTGGCACGATCCCCGCCTTAACTTAAGGACGTTGACTTCGACTGTGGCCCGTGCGTCACATACGTTGAAAGTTTGCGTGATCAGCTAGCCTTAAGTTCACTTTTTCCTTTGTCGGTGGAACTCGCTTGCCTTATAGGACCTCGCTCGGGATAGTCCGTCTCGAGAAAGATGATCTACAAATGGAATCGAGGGGCTTATAAGCGTAGTGACGAGATCCACTGATTAGAGCTCTAGGATTAGTTGCGAAAAAGAAGACACGCTCTTTCCCAACCGATTAGGACTCTGAGAAAACATGCTTTAAGTAAACATTAATCGGTAACTGCACATTGCACAAGCCCGAAACCTTGAGCCAAATACCCTTTTCCGAAGCCTAAACCCTTCCTTTCGTTCCCTGCAGCGAGCAGAAAGTGGTTAAGATTTCCGGGTTAACGCCTTGCCGTAATCACGGTAACGGCGGCGTCGAGACGGTTCTTCGGTTCCCTCGGTTCCCTCGGCCCGAATTTCCGACATGTCTAGCTCACCGAGAAATCGTGACGGGGAAGGACCCCGCCACCGCAATGTATATGACTTTGGAAGAAGCCATCCGGGCTTGTGAGGTTCACAAGAGGCGTAAAGAAGATCGAGAATTTCGTGGTACGGCCTTACGTATGAGCGAGGTATAGCGGCTATCCCCGGTCGAGACGGTACTTTCGTCCCGGTCGAGGATGACGATTCCCGAAACCAGTTCACCAAACCTTTAACTGTGTTCCTCCCCCGCCAACATACGGGATGCCTTCTAACCAAGGAAACAGCCGACCTAGGCTCCACATTGCCACCTCTCAGGGCAACCCTGGCGTATATGGCCAGCCCAGTGCTAATCCCATCACTCAATACCACCAGCGCACCACTGGACCATCTCAGACAGATGCCAATATCCTTCAATACCCTCCCGGGTTTATCCCATTGCCTATACACGAATCCCAAAACACCGGGGACAAACCCCGATACAGTTCAGAAAAGGCTCCCATATATCCACATATATCAAGCCTTCCACCTCCAATCACTACCGCTCACGTGGTAGCACCCGGCGCCGAACCTCAAAGTCCACCACTGGACCCCACCTTAGCCTGGATGGTCGAACAGATGAAAGACCTGAAAGCCACCATGAGCAGCTCAAAGCAAGAAACGTTCAAATCCACGGATCCGGGAATGGTCACGCCTCTCCCTGCCAAGTTCAGAATGCCGGAGATGGACCGATTCGACGGAACCGAATGTCCTCAAACGCATGTCGACACCTACGTTCTCTGCATGAGAGCGAAAGGAGCAACCCTCCAGCAAATGGCCGACCACTTCCAGCATACGCTCAAAAGTTCTGCGTTATGATGGTTTCTGTGGGTCAAGCCTGCGGATCGCCACACCTGGGATCAGATCAGTAACATCTTCCTGGAATGGTACCGATCCAACTTAAAGTGGGAGACAAGTCGTGAGGACTTAATCACCACTGAGCAGAAAGCGGATGAAAATGTCGGGGAATTCTTCAAGAGGTGGAGTTGGAAACTCTCCGAGATCATGGAGCCACTCTCCAAGGATGAACAGATGCGGATCTTTAAGTCCTGCTTAAGACCGTCCATCAGAACTCTCATCAGTCATCATTTCTTCCCAGATCTCTGGGCCATGGTCAATGTCGGCTCACAGTTCGAGAAGGATCTCAAGGAGAAGTTGGCTACTGCACAGCCATACAGATACCGATCAGCAACTGCATTCAATCCTGCACCGGCCCCCGGCAAAGGGAAAGATACGTCTGTTAACTATATCCATCAGGGACAGCAGTCGGGCAACAGAAACCCAGTCCCACAAAGCAACAACTCCACTTCGAAGCAGCCTGCCGTACACTTCGACAAGTTGGACATGCCGCTAAGCAAGATGTTGGAAGGGTTAATCAAGGAAGGTCTCCTTAAACCCGTTGCAAATTACAAACCGAAGAATCCCGTAGCCAATGCGGACAAAAACAAATACTGCGCCTTCCATCAGTATCACGGCCATACCACAGACAACTGTGTGGGGTTACGGTACGAAATCCAGAACTTGATAGAAGAAGGCAAATTGGAGCATCCCCGTGGGCCCAATACAGTCGGAAACCCTTTTCCGAACAATAACAGTGTGAATTCCATTGAGTGGGTGCCTAAGAAGATTGCCGCAGAGCCAGTTCCTCCGCTTCTTCCAGCCGGGTCCTCATCTAATGTCCACATCAGCTACGATGTTTGTGACTGCTCCGCCTGCCTGGAGTACGAGTCCCAAGACATGGTTCGGAGCAATCCTCCGAGAAAACAGAAGAAGAAGTCCTCTCAACAGATGCTGAGAGAAAGATATGAAGCTGGAGACACCAGTGTGGGTACACTCGGAGAGCCATCCGGGAGGTTCGACTACTACGTACTCTACTCCAGCCAGTCCTCCCTTCCTCCAGGCCATGCAGCTTTAGAGCAGACAGGGGTGGAAAAGCCGAAAACTCCCGCTGAAACCAGAGTTCAGGCCCCAGGGCTCCGGAATACCTCAGACCTTGGTAACCTTACTGCCAGTCAGAAGCACAACCCCCCGCGGGATCAGCTAAGGTTCAATTTGTCCAGCTTCCGAGCACGGACCGGAAAGGGAAGATCAAGGTCAGCTTGGCACTCGCACTCAATCAACGTGCTAACCAAGGGCGGCAACCGCCATAAACAACCTCAACGCAATCCCGAGGTTCCTGCAAAGGCTTTACCTCGCAAGAGAAAGACAGGAAACGGATGGCTGGATGACTCTCCTTCTCCGGATAGAGACGAGATCTACGATTCCTGACTATATGGCAGTATGATCACGTTCTGTGACAAAGACCTACCGAGAGATGCCTCGGGGCACAACGAAGCTCTGTACATCACTCTCAAGCTCAACACCATATCACTCCCCGGAGTATTGGTAGATAACGGGTCAGCCGTTAACGTCCTCCCCCTCAGCATGATGCGAGCCCTGCGCATCAACGAAAGCCATCTGATTCCGTCAACTCGGAGTATCAAGGCCTACGACAGCACGTCTCGTCCCATCCTGGGGACGGTGACTCTGGAACTCTGGTTCGAGACCCAAATGGTGCCAGCAAAATTCCACGTGATGGACATTCCATCCGAGTTCACAGCTCTTTTGGGACGCCCTTGGCTACATCACATGAAAGCCATAGCCTCCACTCTCCATCAGTGTGTTAAGTTCATTAACCGGCAGGGAGATCTTGAAGTCATTAGAGGGGACAGTTTTCTCATTGGAAACGAAGCCGAGACAGCAGCCAAGCGTGCCCGCAGTCAGGCACCGGGGCTACCTCCTTCAAACCAACCAAGGGACTATCGGGGCAAATCTCATCAGAATCCCTCAGAGTCCGGAGGTGCTAACTATGTCAACGTACTCGAGCAGGCAGACCCTGAAGCAGTCTGATACATCAAGTTCAACTGCCGTTTCCAACATTTGGAGGCAGATTGGAAAGAAACACTGAATATCGCCATGATGCGGGCACGCAAACCCCCTGTCTCCAGTCGGAGATTTGTCAGCATTCTTCAAGCCCATTCTCTGGCCCCGCCAGGCGAAGAAATCTGTGTGATAAAGGTCAACAAGCACCGTCATACTCGTCTCGAATGTATGGACATTGTATGGGATGTCCTCCATGAGGAAATACCCCCAGAACCCCTCTTCTCCAGCGAAGAGCACGATGTTTTCCTAGCAGTTCCAACAGCGCAGCAGGGCGCGAGGCGTCCTTACGTTTGGGTTGAGCCGTCAGACGGCGACGAATCAGGACTCTCCGGAGTCGAGGACGCGGCAGACCCGCGGGCAGACCTCTGCATTCACATGCTCAGTTTCGAGGACGGCACCCGTTCCGATCAGGTCTCCTGTGACCAAGGCTCCAATACCATGGAGATTGTCAAGCTCAACGTCCAGTACAAGCAGCTATCCGACAACTGGAAGCAACTGGTTGACACGACAAAGAAACCCTCGGATCAAGCAACTGACAACGACTTTGTCAACATCATCTATTCCAGATATCCTGATGACACCAAGGATCCGGTCCTCATTATCAGATTCTGCAATGCCAAAGTCACCCTCGACGACTGCCTACTCATGGTAAACGAGGCCCTGGCTAACCGAGCTCAGAGCTCATCATCGCTTCCAACTACCAGCCCCAGTGGCAACCGGCCCGTGCCATCAGTCAAGCTTATACCCGCAAGCGCCGCCAAGGCCAAGGGCAACAGCGAAGGAGACAAAGCTCCTCACCCCGTTACAAATCAGATCAACCTTGGGAACGCTTCCGGCAGCCACCCCGAAAACATCTGTGAAGGTCTTCCCTGCAAGACAGCGTCAGCTTCCAACATTGGAAATGACCACCTCAGCATCAACATGCTCAAGTTTGATTCTGCTCCCAGTCATCACGACCCCGAATTCAGACATCCTGCCAGTAAACTGCTAGCCTTGATAGACTTGGCGATCGAGCGAGATCACGAGACTGTCAACATCGCAGAGTTCAACACCCCCGTGGGTTCAATCAAACAGATTTGGGCAAACTTCTTGGTAGCCGAGATCAAGGAAGGCCGCGTGGAATGTCCCAGTCCGACTTCCTTCGTCAACATCATCCAAGTATTTTCGCCTTTCGGAGATCTAGATGTGATCACAGTTCTAGACACTAGCCAGACGGCGCGCACCTACGGAGACTGTTTAGCTCTCGCAAGGAAAGCCCTCATGGAACTAGCCGCTCAAGAAAGCCGTCTTTGGGACGAAGACCAAGCTCGAAGGACCTACAGGGACCAAGCCCTTAAAGTGTCACAAGCAGCTTCAGACAGAAAGCTAGAGGCTACTCTAGACCAGTTTGACCTCAAGGGTTTTGCTCACAGCAATTTCCTGGACTACCGTCTGTTCTCATCCAACCCCCTCTGCCACACGAGGGAGGTCAACGGTCCCGATGACCTAGGAGATGGAACGGCACAGCAGAAAAAATACCAGTGCTTATCTCCCCGAGGAAAGCAAGTTCTCTGTGAAAGCGACGACGAAGACGATGAAACTATTCTCTTCCAAGCCGGGCATGAAGTCAACAAAACCGGAATCCCAAGGGTCATGGGAGGATGGAAGCGGATCGTCTCCGCACTCAAACTAAAAGGCCAACTCAGGGAGGAAGGTCTATTCAAAAACAGGAGAAAGATAGAAATCCATCTCGAGCAACTACTCAGGGAGATTCCACAGTATACGGCATTCGTTTACAGAGACGATCGACTGGGTCAGCCACCAGATACATGGGCAGATGTTCGGGAAGTCGTGTACTCACCTTCCGACATACCCGCTACTCAGATAAAGCAGAAAGGAAAGCTCTCCCCGGTGGAAGTTTATCTAGACTGCCACGCCAGTTCAAGGAAGCACTGGCTATTCTCACATGGGAAGATATGCAGTCATTAACTCTCGACGCAGGCTCTGCTGCAAGAAAGTTAATCTGGGCCAAGAGTGGAGGAAAGTTAGCAAACCATGAGTATCGCCAAACCCAACTCCAGAATGCTTTGAGTATGCTCAGCAAGAAGGAAAGGAGCGCGGTATATCGTGAAGAGATCAAGGAGACTGTTCACCTGAACCTAGAACTCTCCAACCTCCCCCGGAGGGTCAGCAATGCACAGTTCAGCTCCAACAACCATTGTTGTGCACGGACATTCGAACAGCTGCGTCAAACTGTAGGCTACCTCCCTGCAGAAGCACCTAAGCCAGTATCCTGGGACAGAATCCGTCAAGTTGCCGAAGCTCCCGGGAACACATCTACAATCAATGAGTTGAGGGAGGACATATGGCCCTATGCTACGAGGAATCCTCCTCTAACCATGGCTCAACTCAGAGCGGCCTGTTCAGAAGGAACCAAGCCTGATGTCAGCGTTCTAACCCGATCGGGTCAAATCCATGCATTACCACCTAAGGCCACCAAAAAGCCGACGGAGCTAACCGCAACCCTGGCCACTCCCGAAGACGCAAGTTCCGTGAAAGAGGACCCGATCCTCACTACCAAGGCACTCAGCGAACATTTCCCTTTGGTCTCTGCTCACCTCTTCATATCCTCACAAGCTCAAGCTAGAGGAAAGCCTGGCCCGTACCATGGTCCCCGTGGACGCAACCCCGGATGAAGTCATTCAGATAATCGGCAACATCCACTACGGCAACATTATCACCTTCACGAATTTGGATCTTCCAAAATTTGGGGCTGATCACAATGAGCCACTCTACATCACAGTCCAGCTGGACGAGCGTCGTCTTCCCCGTGTATTGGAGTTGCTACTCTCAATATCTGGTTCGGCAAGCGGATGATCCCCACCGAATTCCAAGTGTTGGACATTCCAATCACTTTCACAGCCATCCTGGGGCGACCCTGGCTGCATCAGATGAACGGCGTGGCATCCACCCTTCACCAGTGCATCAAGTTCATGCAAGGCAACGAGCTAACCACAGTCTACGGCGACAGCGTCACCACCGTGGGGACCTGCACTAACGGCATTCCAGTATTAGAAATCAAGCATGATGACGACATGGCATTAACTGGATTCACTCTGGAGACCTCCAAGATCCAAATATGCAACGTGGACCTTCCACTATCTCACGACCAGATTCCTCCCGCCATGAAGATGATGAAACTCATGAACTTCATCCTGTGATCGGGCTCGGAAAAAGGCTACAGGGCCAGCATCAAGTCATCGAAGTCAAGGACCAGACCACGGTCCAGGGGCTTGGCTATGTGCCAACACCAGCTGACATCAAGGAAGACAACAGGCTCGCCCGCACCAAGGCAAGCAGCCCCGCAAAAGGGGAACCTCCGACGGCACACCCACCTCCGGCCTTACGGTTTCGACCTCGCTCATTACTTCACCAATGGAACCAACAATGTAACCGAGGGGACCGACAAGGGAACCAAGGGGACCGACAAGGGAACAACTAAGGGGACCGACAAGGGAACCGACAGAACTGAGGGGACCGACAGTGGAACTGATGAAGATGAGAAAGAAGCAGGGATAGCCAGCACAGACTACAGAAAGGATGGAACAGCTAGCACAGGACCTCAAGCATTTCAAAGGACTCAAGGCTAATCCGATAAGGGGAGCGTTACTCGACATCACAACTCTACCTGGACCAATTGCCACCACAGTCCAGCACGAGTACACATTCAAGGGAATCCCAGACTTGGAAGAGCAACTCAGGGTACTCTTCGCGGGAAACAGATTGTTCGGATCAGCCGCCGAGGCCACATTCGAGACAGTAACTCCGAAACAGAAGGAACCATAATTCATAGAAGACGCTCTCAGTGGACCAGCTCTACAGAGTCTTTTTGAAGAAGTCATGGAGGTGCCAAACCTGATTGACCTGGGCTCCGAAAAATAGCATGATCGCCATGATTGGGACAGCAGAAGCCAAGCCTCTCGATCCCCGCACCCTCACCAAGCATCCAGCAATGCTATCAAGAATTGGGTTACTTTCACCGACCAAGGGCAAGCCAGCAGTAAATGGAAGACAAGCCGGGCTCCGCACCCACATCTCCCTAAACCCGGTCTCAAACTCTCTCGAGTCGAGTCCTTGTAAAAGTCCAGTCCTCTGAGTCGTCCAACGGCCTTACGCCGGAAGACTATGATAATGTAGCCAACCATGTATCTCCGTTCTCGTTTAATGAAAAGTCTGACCTTTCGGAGTATCCCCTCATTGCCACTTTAACAACTGATAAGTTAACAAACAACTTAAAAGACGTTAATAACTCAATTGATAAAGAAGCAGACACATTAAATGAACAATACATTAAAGAAGTTCTCAAGCGTATAGTCGACCAAGAGGACAACCGGGCCCAAGCTGCCGAAGAGGTTATGACCAAAGTGAACCTGGGGTCAGTGCAAGAGCCTAAAGAGACACAAGTGGCGCTTCTTCGCCGATGCGTAAAAGAAGCCCCGATAAGCCTCCTTCGGGAGTATGTTGACGTGTTCGCCCGGTCATACCAGGACATGCCAGGACTCGATCCCTCGATCGTAGAGCACGGAATTCCCCGATCCCGAATCCAAGCCTCGTCAAATGTAAGCTGTGCAAGATCAAGCCAGAGTGGTCCTTGCAAGTAAAAGAAGAAATTGAGAAAATGCTCCGAGTTGGTTTCATCAGAGTGATTGAGTACCCGACTTGGCTCTCCAACATCGTGACGGTCACCAAGTCCAATGGAAAGGTCAGATGCTGCGTAGATTTTCGGGATCTCAACAAGGCCAGCCCTAAAGATGATTTCCCACTGCCTAACATCGACATGCTGGTCGACACCACGGCAAATTTCGAAGTAAAGTCCTTCATGGAAGGGTTCGCTGGATACAACCAGATCAAAATGTCCGAGGAGGATCAAGCCAAAACTGCCTTCATCACTCCGTGGGGGACATACTGCTACACGGTCATGTCGTTCGGTCTGAAGAACGCTGGGGCTACTTACCAGCGGGCTGCAACAGCCCTCTTCCATGACATGATTCACAAAGAAATCGAAGTGTATGTCGACGACATGATCATCCACTCCAGAGGATCAGACATGCAGCACATGACGGATCTGAGAAAGTTCTTCAACAGACTCAGAAAGCACTCCATGAGATTGAACCCTGCGAAGTGCACCTTCGGCGTCAAGCATGGCAAGGTACTGGGGTACATGGTTACAGAAAGAGGTATCGAAGCCGATCCTAAGAAAATCAAGGCCATCATCGATATGAAGCCGCCACAGACTCTGACAGAAGTGAAAAGCTTCATGGGAAGACTTCAGTACATCAGTTGCTTCATCAACCAGTTGACATCTCTCTGCGAGCCCATGTTCAAACTGATGAAAAAGAATGTCGACATCAACTGGGACGCCGAGTGCCAAACAGCTTTCGCGAAAATCAAGACCTACTTGGTAAATCCCCACCCCGTGCCCGCCACATGAAGACAAGCCACTACTCCCGTATTCGATAGTAATGGACACGTCAATCGGAGCAATGCGGCACAAGAACAGAAAGATTCCAAAGTTGAGCATGCAATCTACTTCGTAAGTTTCCGGAAGCTTCAAGGAAGTGAACTCGGCTACTCAAAGCATTAGAGAAAACTTGTACCGCCTTGGTATGGGTAGTCGGGAAACCGAAACACTACATGCCACATTCAGTGCTCCTGGTCTCCAAAATGGACCCCGTCCGATATCTCTTCGACAAGCCCTCCCTGTCAATGCGACTAGCCAAGTGGTCATTCTTCCTGGCTGAGTTCGACATCAAGTACATGGTTAGAAAATCAACAAAGGGCAAAGTAATGGCAGATCAGCTGGAACACTTCCCAAGCAATGAGCCCAAGGGTCCTGATCCGCAGTTTCCAGACGACGGAATCTTTTCACTTGATAGCGCAAACCGCTGGCAACTCTTCTTCGATGGGGCAGCCAACAAGAAGGGGAATGGTATCGGAATGCTCCTTGTCGATCCCAAGGACGAGCATACTCCCATAGCCATCAAGCTGAATTTCGAAACAACCAACAATGCAGCAGAATATGAAGCTTGTGCAGCTGGTCTGGAAGCCGCCCTCGAGCGCAACATCTCAGAACTGGAAGTATACGGAGACTCAGCATTGATCATCAATCAAGTGTCCAACAAATGGAAGACGGTAGATTCTGGCCTCCAGAAGTACCACGCGTACATGGAGGAGCTCATTGCTCAGTTCAAGGACATCTCTTTTCACTATTTGCCAAGAGACAGGAACCGCTTCGCAGATGCCCTGGCAACCCTCGCCTCTCTTGTCGAAATTCCCGATGGGAAATCAGTAAAACCCCTCAGAATAGGCAGACGGGAAACACCCGCCTATTGCTGTGAGATCGAAATAAAAAAAGAAACGATCGACGAACCCTGGTATAATCAAATATACCAGTACCTCAAAAACGGAGAAGCTTCCTTCACAAATGAAGATGGAAAATACAAAGAAGGGATCAAAGCCAAAAACATGATGGCATTAAAACGCCTGGCATCCCATTTCGTCATTTTGGGGGGTATGTTGTACAAGAAGCGCCACCAAGGGCCACTCCTTCGGTGTATAAACAAAGAAAAAGCCAGCGAGCTAATGAACGAAGTTCACAACGGAACCTGCGGTCCGCACATGAACGCCCGAGCATTGACACAGATCATTCTCCGTATGGGATACTATTGGATATCAATGGAAACAGACTGCATCCAGTTCATCCGAAGCTGCGACAAATGTCAACGGTTCTCCAACCTCAATCACATCCCTCCTCATGAACTCTATTGCATGACTACACCGTGGACTTTCTCCACATGGGGAATCGACGTCATCGGCAAGATCACTCCACCAGGGAGCAATGGTCACGAGTTCATTCTAGTCGCAGTCGACTACTTCACCAAATGGGTAGAAGCCAGATCGTACAAGGTACTAAATTCTAAGAAGGTGGCCGAGTTCATCCGAGAGAACATCATGTGCCGATACGGAGTGCCCAACGAGATCATATCTGACAATGGGACCCACTTCGAAGGAGATTGGACCAACTGCTGACCGAATTCAGAGTCACGCGTCACAAGTCTTCTCCTTACAGACCACAAACCAATGGTGCAGTAGAGGCAGCCAACAAGACTCTCGCCATGATAATCAGAAAGATGACCACCAGAGGTCGGTACTGGCCCAAAAAGCTACATCTAGCCCTCTGGGGATACAGAACATCAGTCAGAACCGCTACAGGAGAGACTCCGTTCGCACTTACCAATGGAATGGAAGCAATGTTACCCGTGGAATTGGAAATTCCATCCCTCCGAGTCCTCTTGGAAAACGGGATCAATGAAGTCGAATGGCTACAGAGCCGTCACGACGAACTTGCTCTACTCGACGAGCGCCGATTGAAAGCCATGGAACACACTCGAGCCTACCAGAGCAGAATGGCCCGAGCATTTGATAAGAAAGTCAAGATCCGAGACATCAGAGAAGGCGACTTGGTGCTAAAGGAAAAGCCTCCTACGCAGACCAATCCCCTCGGAAAGTGGGAGCCTACCTGGATAGGCCTGTTCGTGGTACAAAGAATCTTCTCCGGAGGAGCCATGAAATTAGCAGACTTGGATGGGAACCCTTTCGTTAACCCCGTAAACGGAAGCAAGCTCCGCAGATACTTCGTTTGAGGAAGAGCACGAGTCAACTCTCCTTCCCCATACACCGTCCCTTCAGTAAAATTAAAGTGCTAAAAGAGTAATACCCAACTGGATACATTCCTAACAATGATCCAGGTAAAAAACAGGGTCGCACTTCTTTTGTCTTTGTCTTTCTCAAATTCACCTAAAGTGTCGAACTACGGTGACCTGAGCCCCTTAGTCCAATTGTAAAAGGGGAACGTATGCAGCCATCATTGGTTCGGTCTCAAAAACAAAAAAAATACAATAAGCATAAATTGCTTGTGTTACGAAAAACTCTTTTCAATTGACCTACAAATTCATAACGGTTAAAACAATCTTTGATGAGTCCAAGCACGGTCAACTCTTGACTCGCTACACGCTAGCAAAACAACAATAATGCATTAATCAATTTAATGTGTCTGCAATGACAATGGGTGGATACTCTAGACAGCAAGGTCAACCTAGTTTCCCGTACTTGGTCCTTCATCCTTCTTCCCCTTCCCCTTCCCACGACGAGTGTTCATCACCTTCACGGGAAATATTCCGGTAGTCCTTCTACCTGGCTCAGGGACCCTTCCCGACGCCTCCGTCAACCCTGTGGCTGTCAGCGCAGCCTTTTCTCTAGCTCTGTCTCGAGCCGCCTCGCTTCGAGCCATCATCACCATGCTTTGATTGGCATCCCGATCAGCATTGGCCTCATAGTCAGTCATGGCATCCCCAGTACGATTCCCAGGGTTAGCCCTCGCTTCGGTCCTCCTCAAGGTCGAGCTGTCCAGGTGATCAGCACCCAACAGCTCACTCCGTCTCCATAAGATAGACATCTGTGTCTCCCCCATACACTCTTCATACCAGTTCAGATACTGCGTTGACAGAACAGTGCCCCCTCTCCGGTGAAGGAGAACCCTGGCAGGAAAGGACGTGTATTGCCACAACCGCGTGAGCAGCAATAGCGTCGAAGGATCTTCCATCGCCAGAGATCCCACCTCAAAGGTAGCAAGATAACTCAAACTCCGTCGGTGGCACTGCTCCGGCCCACTGCATCGTCGCAGTAACCAACGATGGAATATAGAAAGCCGTCTGAGACAGCCCCGGCACTCTGACAACCAATAGACCCTCCTGAGTGGTCCGACAAGTCTGTAACTTCCAATGAGGAACCCACCATCGCAAGTGATGCGTGCAAAGTCTGGCCATCTAGAGTTCCAGCTCTGCCTGATCGCCCCTATCACCAGAGGACGTCGAGAAAAGGACCAAGCGTCACAAGACATTGGCACCTCAGGCATCATCTGCAGTCTCTCTCAACCACATGGTAATCATAGCGGGACTCCCTCCCCACATGTATCGGCTGCCGGTCGCCATCCGACCTATGCCCAGAAACGTCTCGCCCAAGACCAACAGCACAATGTCTCCCCTGCTCCGGCACTGCCTCACCAGGTCCAGTACACTGTGATGGCACACACCCAGAGACGTGAATGTGAACAGAGTAGAAATCGCGCACAGAGCAAACGCGTCCCACGCAAAGACGCTCCCCTTAGCTCCGGCAAATCTTTCGGGCAGCCCCGAAATGTCAACATAGTCAGTGTTCAATATCAGCATCCCGTATGCTTCTTCAGCTGTAAGTACGCCAATCCAATTCGCAACCTTTTAGATGCATTTTAATATAATAAAACTGTATTAAGGGGTGTTTTGGTAAATTCCCGGCCTATCCCGAGACTTCCGGAAACGTTTCATGAGTTTCCCGCGAAGGAAGTACCTTTTGGTACGTTATTCATGCCAAAGGACCTCTTGGGAATAAAACCTGTTGGACCTTTTGGGTATTTTCCCGGAATGTTCCAGAAACTGGTTTTGGCGCCAAAAGCGGTTGAACCTCCTTGTGTCACGCAACAGCTTGAGGCATGGAAAGTGGACACGTAAAGTCGTACGACACACTAAGGCCACCAACTGCAGCCTATAAATAAGACCCTCCCCCTCTCAGAAATGGATCCCAACTCGAGCCCACTGTTACTCTGCTGAATTTGCACAGTAACGAACGTCTCAAACACAAACCCTCTCTCTCTCCTACCTTCAACCTACCCAATTCCTCCAATCCAAACCCACTTCTCAAACCACAACACTTGGACCTATTGCATTAATCCTTCCAGATCTAAAACGACGAATTGAAGGGTTCTGTATATGACTAGATACAGGATTCGTGGAAGCATCAAGGGTAACGATTCTCTAACCCCCTCTTCTCTCTCTCTCTTGCTTAATTCTCATAATTCTAGCATTTAATTCTGTTTGGATTCAGTAATCAGATCCTAGCTATCTGGATTACTGAATCCCAATCGCAATCTCTCTGTTTAACTTGAATAATTCGTGCAATTGAACTTCTATTGTTGGATATTTGATTGAACTTGGTGTTTGAACCCCAAGGGGGTGTGGATCTACCCATATCCACACTCCCGGGGTCGATTTGGTGTTGTTTCTGTATTTTGTATGTAATTTAGCTAATCAATTAGATCTGTATAGCTTTCTGTTGATTCTGTGTTCATCCTGTAAGTCTTATGCAGATGGCCTATGTGTGTCACGCGACACCTTCGTCCCCATGTGATCCTGTGTCACGCGACATATTTGGTCACTGGTGCGACGTGTCATGCGACATACATGACCTATCTGTAGAGACCTCTCTCCTTTTGTAATCTGTTTAGATCAGTTGTATCAGGGATGTGGCCTCCCTAAATAATGGGCTCACAATCTGTATTCCTCGTTTCATAATTAATAAGATGCATTTTACCACACTTTGTTCATTATCGATATTTGCACACACTTTGGATTTATTTGGATGTTTGATTGAAAGACTCGTCTATGGACGAGGCGTGTTGGGTGAACTCTCGGTTCATCCCAACACGTAACCTGACCCCCGAACTCATGTTTTTCTCTAAATAAAGGTTTTCAATGTTTCCTCTTAAAAACGGCGTGGCGACTCTCTTCTTTTCATCAAACCGAATTTTTCGGGCGAGCGCACATTCAGTGGCGACTCTGCTGGGGATAAATTGAAAACCTGTTTTCAAGTGTTAAGTGGGTCAAGCTTTCATTTAATTGAACATCCAATACATCCATTTTGTGTGCATTATTTGATAATCATTTGTGGTTCATACACCTTGTTGATTATGGAACTTGTGAGCCCTTTGTGCTTTGTGGTCATTTGTTGTGCATTAGTATTTTGTGTTGCTCTTGATATGGTAGAGCAGGGGCTGATTTGATGATTGTAGAGCTGCTGGTTCAGTGACAACCTAGGTCGTGCGACACCTTTGTCTCTGGATGTCCTGTGTCACACGACAAAGGGTGGCCACTGAACAGAATATCAGAAGACTGGTTTGAGGGCAGTCCCTTGGATCAAGCGTGACTCAATTGATTGTTGTTCCCTGTATCTCTTGTGTGAGGGTGTGTGTTTTTCTTTCTTTTTCAAAATAAAGAAAATAAAATAAAAAAAAAAACCCTTGTTTTTGCAAATAAACGAATTAGTCATCCGCACACTACATCACTTAGATTTAGAACCCTCGGGTGCGATTGACGGCATCGCGGACGGCCATGAAATTCGCCTACGCTTGAGCGCCTAAAATCAAACCTAACCCCCTAGTGCGTTATAGGTGGCACCACACTAAACCTTACCCACGGTTGGTTTTTGACACGACATTTTCAAATACACTAAAATGAATTTTTTTTTAAAATTTCTAATGGACTTTCGTACCTATCCCCAAAACCTAGCGTGTATGGGCATGTTGCCAACGCAACATGGTTTCACGAGAGGACATGTCGTTCCCACGGCATGTTCTAACGAGAGATCATGTCGCTTTGTCAACGTGCACCGACGAGAGGTCATGCCGGATTTTTCCTTGAAATTCTTCAGGAATACCCGTTATGCTGCCCAAATTTTTCCAGAAATTGGGGCTGCTCGTTCGTCCCATAAATGCTTTGGTTTTGATTAGGTATTATCGCCTATTACTAATTTTGAAACAATACATTTGGTGTATTTTTGGATGATGTGTCCTAGGGCTCCCCCGATGTCTAGATTGCGTAAATAAAGGATTAGCCTTTTCCAACCGTCTCTAGGACTTAAGACACCGATTTTTACTTGAAGATTAATAAAGTGTTGCATGAGTCCATCTCCTTCCGTATTCTTCCCTCTCCCGTACCTCCTCAAAGATTCTCAATCCTCCATCTTATACACGCTCTCACCCCTTCACCTCTGCAAGGCTACGACAAGTTGGGGGTGCGCTCTCGTTCCCGGCGCTCATTGGTCCGTATTTCCGAGGCAGAAGCAGTTCAAATGCCCGAGCAGTCGTCCATCTGATGCGGAATCCAAAATGCTCGGTGCAGAGAAGATTATGGCCCACAAATCTGGAAATTCATATCCCATGGGTCAGCATCAGAGTACAAAGGGGTGTCCATCGAAGAGTTGCGAGCTACCTTTGAAGATATTTTTCCTCGCGAGTGAGAGGCCCGGTTGCTTTCTCAGATTGCTAAAGCCAAAGAGGACGACCTATGAATGACAAAGAGATCGAGAAGGGTCCTCACCGCACCGATGGCAACGATAATCTTCCTTCCAACCGAAGTTGACGCAGTCGATCAGTCCTCGTAGGGTCTAGAATGTCCACTGTCGTACATGAGTCTGTCGAGTCCAAGTTGGACCAATTTTGCTTTGCAGTGATAAAAATCTTTGTTTCTCTTCTTGCTAGACTCGAGACATTACTAGTACACCTGCGTTACACTCGATTGAAACGGTCTTATTCCAAATGATCACTTGTGCTGCTCACCGACCAACGCTTTGAAATGGCTAATATTTAAATTGATCGGAGTGAGAAAATCGACTGATATCCTTCCCAGAGTGGGGCTTATTAACTCCCCACCTTGATTCCCATATGCTCACATATTTTCTTTCGTCCTCACCATTTCGTTGGCTCGATGAATTTACATGGATCTTCCGCGAAGTAAGCTTAAGCAAGCGACGAAGACTTAATCTCGCTCAGACTATCCGGTAGGGGCTGCGACTGAAACCTTTCACCCTTAGGATAACCATTACCTTACCCTCACTAAACAAACATCCCTTCATTTTAAAAGATCGGCATATTTGAAACCCATTCAACCATCGCCAAAAGAAAGGGGACTATCCTTGAGACTCCCGAGCGTCAAAAGAAATGATCGACCGTCTCCAAGCTCAAGAAAGACGGAAAGCAATGATCCATCCTAGGGACTAGCTAAAATTTTCTCTCGAAAGCAAAATTGAAAAAAAAAAGAGAAAAAAAAAAGAATAAAAAAAAGAAAGAAAAGAAAGAGAGCCTAGTCCCTAGCGATCCTCTCAAAAAGCAAAAGTCAAAGGATCCGGTCATTACTCAAACGGAGTCTCAGGGTGAATGAAGAGACATCATGGATGTCCCTCACCATCACCTCTAACTAATCCCAAGCCATCCTCTCGATTTTAGAGGACATTCCCATTACCCTTACCTTTGCCTTTAGCCAAAGCCAAGATTGACCTCTCATTCTTAGAGGCATAAAAGACGCAATCATGGATTCCCTCACCATAGAAATCCCAAACACCTACCCAAAAAGCCAACCTCTCATCTTTAGAGGTACAACCAGCAAAAAGCCTAGCCGACCTCTCATTTTAAGAGGTCATGATATCCCAAATCACCCGAAGACCGATCGAAATCCCGAAACCCAGTCGCAGTTCCGACAGGATAGCAATTTCACTCCAATTTCGTCAAGATCCAAGACAGATTATTGCTTAAAGCGGAGCCAAGTCCATCCTGGCTCAAAAGATTATCAAGCGAAGATTGTGCAAATTCCGTCCGTTCATTCGACGTTTCATGTGAGCATATTTCATTTCTCCTTCGCAAACACCTGCCGTGGACGTCCCACTGGGGCTTCACATCTGTGTCTCCCATCGACACTCCAAGAGGACATGTTTTGCAATTCTCAGAATCCTCAAAAGTCCTCACATCCTCGAATTTCAACGTTCATTCTTTTCATTCGGGATAAGCCCGAACTACGGCGACCTGAGCTCCTCCTATGGAAGGGAACGTAGGCAACCATAATTGGTCCGGTCGAAATCGCAAACAAATCTCGAAAAATCTGGTCTCCTCAAGGGCCGTCCCTATACACAGATCCTTCGTTTCGTCTTTCCAAATTTGATCTCGATATCAGTGGGCTTTCTCCTCAGGATTGATTGGAATATTTGCTCATATCAGCTTTGACGGTTGACTAACCCGAACATCAATAAAGGGTTTTAAGCAGCTTTGTGATCATCACGAATAAGACAGTTTTCAAGTGTCTCGACAAGTCTTCTCTTTCTACATCATTAGGAAGATAGAGCTAAACACCGTGTCGGTCAGCAGGGGCTTCCATACACTTTCCACACCTTGTACGTTTAATACTCTCCCAAAAGAGTCAAACCAAAAGCGAGAGTGTCATACAGAACTCGGGATTCATTTCCCACCATTCAAAAGATATGCCCCTGCACGTAAATATTTTCGAGTCTTGTCCAGCGACTGATTGACTGCGGGTTGAAATGATGAATTGCCTCTGTGGCCACAAGATGACTCTGCCTGCGATGAAGCTGCATGGAATGTCCTCAAGCTGGGGCTTTGATTAAGATATCCCTCCGGCTCTCCTTTCTCCTTATCAAACTCCATCCAAGATTGCTTTGCACTGTCAACTGGGGCTTCGCCAAGCCAGGATCATTCTCTGCACCTTCTCTGCTGCTTGCTGTCTCAGACGAGCGATACACTTTGTCCTCACTAGCAATGGACCTGCTGCAATCTGTACTCCCGGGAGCATCCCCGACTTGCCTAGCTGCGCCATATCATTTTCCACCTCATGGGAGAGGGTCCACCCCGTTATAAACACCTTTCGATCCCTTAATAGAGCAACTGATACAGATATATCCGCTCACCAAGCCGTGCAAGAAACCTCCCTACTTCCTATTTCTCCCCAGCTGAGATGGACTTGTGCAACCAAAGATTAATAATGCATAAGCAAGAGTCAAATAAATGCAAAGTGTCTAGAGTGTTGTGTCTCCCCCCCCCCAGAGTACAATAATCAGGTGATCGTAATGTGATCGTGAGGACTGCCCCTCGAATCACAATCTTGGACAACGATTCCAGACCCTGCAGGTAGCAAACCCCGCCTTTATTATCTTCATAAGGCCCAGAACTACGATTTGGCTTGATTCCCTTTTTAAGGGATACGTAGGAATCCTTTCTCCAAGGGTCCAGCCATCTGATCTTACCAGCATCATATAAGAAGAGCCCCAGTTGCCCCAGTCTACAAGCAATGATTGCCAAAGAAAGAAGAGCCCCAGCTGCCCCAGAATCCAAGCAATAAGGCTCACCAGTCTCGGCGACTTCCAAAGCCTATTCTGCATGATAAACCGAGACAAAGAGTCCGCATCTGTCAATCCATCCAGCAAACGTCGACAAGTGGTAGCCTCAGCCCCCAAACAACGATTGTCAAAGAAAGAAGAGCCCCAGTTGCCCCATAATCCAGGCAATAATGCTCACCGGTCCCGACAATTTCAAAGCCTGTATTGCAAAGACCGTCCTGCGAATGGCCACCCAGCAAGCATCAACAAGTGGCAGCCAGCAAGCATCAACAAGTGGCAGAGGCCACAACCTATCCCTCAGCAGAACCAAGAGTAGCCTGAGACTCTAGACAGCTACCTACCAACAAGCATTTATAGCCTAAGACCCTCCGGTAGCCACATCTACCCTCGCAGGTACAACAATCAGAAAAGAGCTTCACCAAACCTCGAAGACTTGCCCTCAGACAAAGCCAAGAAAGAGAAAGAGCAAAAAGGCCTGTATCTGTGATAGCCCCCAAGCAGAGCTCAGCAAGACCAACAGCCCCAAAATCTCAAGAAAGAAGCCAACTCCCCAGAAAGCAGAGTCCCCGGCTTGACGAACCAACAATCCCAAGAAAGAAGCCAACTCCCTAGAAAGCAGAGTCCCCGGCTTGACAAACAAAATTCCCAGAGACCAGTAGCCTCGAGGCACAAGCAGAAAAAGCAAAGTCCCCAGTTTCCCAAGCAAAGCTCAGGACACAAAAGAAAAGCAAACAATCAACAAAGACCGTCCAGCAGCAAAACCGGTAAAAGGATAGCAAAAGAGCAGCAAAGAGCAGAAGCAGAAGTAGTGTGAGTCCCCTGGCAACTACCCTGCACCGACATAGTGGTATGAGTCCCTTTGGCATCCACGAAGAACAGAAGAAGAAGTAGCGTGAGACCCCCGGCAGCTACATTTATCAACAACAAAGCAAAAGTAGTGGTATGAGTCCCTTTGGCATCCACGAAGAACAAAAGAAGAAGTAGCGTGAGACCCCTGGCAGCTACATTTATCAACAACAGAGCAGAAGTAGTGGTATGAGTCCCTTTGGCATCCACGAAGAACAGAAGAAAAGCAGAAATAGCGTGAGTCCCCTGGCAGCTATACTTACCAACAGAGCAAGAAAGAAGTAGCATGAGTCCCCTGGCAGCTACACCTATCCCCAGCAAAGCAGAAGCAGAAGTAGTGTGAGTCCCCTGGCAACTACCCTGCACCAACATAGTGGTATGAGTCCCTTGGCATCCACAGAACAGAAAGCGGAGATAGCGTGAGTCCCCTGGCAGCTATACTTATCAGAAAAGAACAGAAAGCGGAGTTAGCGTGAGTCCCCTGGCAGCTATACTTATCAGAACAGAACAGAAAGAGGAGATAGCGTGAGTCCCCTGGCAGCTATACTTACCAAAAACAAAGAGCAGAACAGAAGAAGTAGCGTGAGACCCCTGGCAGCTACATTTATCCCCAACAGAGCAGAAAAGAGATAGCGTGAGACCCCCGGCAGCTATGCTCATCCCCAGCAAAGAAGAAGGGAAGTGGTATGAGACCCTCCGGCATCCACGAAGAGAAGCAGCAGTAGTGTGAGACCCTCCGGCAACTACCCTGCATAAGAGAAGTGGTATGAGACCCTCCGGCATCCACAAAGAGAAGCAGCAGTAGTGTGAGACCCTCCGGCAACTACCCTGCATTAGAGAAGTGGTATGAGACCCCTGGCATCCACAAGAGACCCGTTGCAGCATGAGACCCTCCGGCAGCTACAACTCGTCAACAAAGCGATAGCGTGAGACCCCCGGCAGCTACTCGCAAAAGTACCAGTTGCAGCATGAGACCCTCCGGCAGCTACAACCTGGTGAGAAAGGAAGCAACTATCCAACCACAGCAATACCGACCCCTCAGGAAACCACAGGTAAGCACAGCAAAGGTATGAAGATACGTCTCTACTCCTTTCCTTGCTTATGAATTTAATTTTGGTAATTCCGAACTACGATTTGGCTTGATTCCCTTGTTCAATGGATACGTAGGAATCCTTTCTCAGAAAGGTCCAGCCATAATTTCCCCTTCTCACCCTTCTAGCCCTTCACCTTATCCCTTGATGCTCATTGGGATTGGGTCTTATTTTTATCGACAACCCCACTTTTTCCAAAAGTGACATTGCCGAGGGGATCTGTAAGTACGCCAATCCAATTCGCAACCTTTTAGATGCATTTTAATATAATAAAACTGCATTAAGGGGCGTTTTGGTAAATTCCCGGCCTATCCCGAGACTTCCGAAAACGTTTCATGAGTTTCCCGCGAAGGAAGTACCTTTTGGTACGTTATTCATGCCAAAGGACCTCTTGGGAATAAAACCTGTTGGACCTTTTGGGTATTTTCCCGGAATATTCCAGAAACTGGTTTTGGCGCCAAAAGCGGTTGAACCTCCTTGTGTCACGCGACAGCTTGAGGCATGGAAAGTGGACACGTAAAGTCGTGCGACACACTAAGGCCACCAACTGTAGCCTATAAATAAGACCCTCCCCCTCTCAGAAATGGATCCCAACTCGAGCCTACTGTTACTCTGCTGGATTTGCACCGTAACGAATGTCTCAAACACAAACCCTCTCTCTCTCCTACCTTCAACCTACCCAATTCCTCCAATCCAAACCCAATTCTCAAACCATAGCACTTGGACCTATTGCATCAATCCTTCCAGATCTGAAACGACGAATTGAAGGGTTCTGTATCTGACTAGATACAGGATTCGTGGAAGCATCAAGGGTAACAATTCTCTAACCCCCTCTTCTCTCCCTCTCTTGCTTAATTCTCATAATTCTAGCATTTAATTCTGTTTGGATTCAGTAATCAGATCCTAGCTATCTGGATTACTGAATCCCAATCGCAATCTCTCTATTTAACTTGAATAATTCGTGCAATTGAACTTCTATTGTTGAATATTTGATTGAACTTGGTGTTTGAACCCCAAGGGGGTGTGGATCTACCCATATCCACACTCCCGGGGTCGATTTGGTGTTGTTTCTATATTTCGTATGTAATTTAGTTAATCAATTAGATCTGTATAGCTTTCTGTTGATTCTGTGTTCATCCTGTAAGTCTTCTGCAGATGGCCTATGTGTGTCACGCGACACCTTCGTCCCCATGTGATCCTGTGTCACGCGACATATCTGGTCACTGGTGCGACGTGTCATGCGACATACATGACCTGTGTGCAGGGACCTCTTTCCTTTTGTAATTTGTTTAGATCAGTTTTATCAGGGATGTGGCCTCCCTAAATAATGGGCTCACAATCTGTATTCCTCGTTTCATAATTAATAAGATGTATTTTACCACACTTTGTTCATTATCAATATCTGCACACACTTTGGATTTATTTGGATGTTTGATTGAAAGACTCGTCTATGGACGAGGCGTATTGGGTGAACTCTCGGTTCTTCCCAACACGTAACCTGACCCCCGAACTCATGTTTTTCTCTAAATAAAGGTTTTCAATGTTTCCTCTTAAAAACGGCGTGGCGACTCTCTTCTTTTTCATCAAACCGAATTTTTCGGGCGAGCGCACATTCACCAGCCGAGATACCAAGCAGAGACACTAGCTTCTCAACAGTGGCCATGCCACCAGCATACGGAAGAACTAGCTGTTCCGTCTCAGGTCCTCCCAGAATGGCCCGGAATCTTCGAACGTAGGAGTGATTTCGTTGTACGAAAAGTTGTACACATTCCTCCGTACATCCCAGAAGCGAGACGCTGCTCTCAAAACATCCCAATCTGGCATGAGCTCCTTCAAAGCCCAAACAGATTTCATCCCGTCACGGCCTTCAAAAAAACCCTTCGTTCTGCCTCGTGTGGTTCCGTACCCACGACTGAAAATTTTCCAAGTATCGCTCTTGCATCCGAGACGATAGCTTAGGAAAGGGAGCCATGACAGAAAGTGAAGGAAACCTTAGAATTTGAGAGAATTCAGCTAACTGATCAGAGATGAATACGTAGTTCTTAACAAATTGCAAAGCTGAAACTGCAATTTAAAAGAATCTGGAAATTCATTTTTAGTCCGGCCGGACTCCCCTTGCAGTTGACCCGGTCAACTCTGCAGCCGGCTGCTCCTAAATTGGAAGCAATTCCAAACAACTCCCTATTCACGCCTTTATAAAACCTGCGAGCTGCCCCTGGTTTCATTTAACCAATGTCAATATCCCTTCCGCCCCGGGCTTGTGTAACAGTGCAATTAATTAAATATCAGTGCATATAGGCATAATTTTTTACCCGTTCAATTTTTTATGCATATTACATTTTATTTATTTTTTGATCAACCTACTTGCTTATTTGCCAAAATAAAAGAAGGTAATCACTAAATAGATATGCGAAATACAGGTTCCGCCCCAAGGGCGCCTTTTTTAAATGCAATTAAAATCAAATTGTTCCGGACAATACATACATTTTGTCTAAACAAAGCAATAAAAGAGGACTACTCCGAGTCCTGCTCGTTATCCGAGCACTCGACGCACCGCTCCGCAGCTGCCGGATCCGTCTCGAACAGAAAATCCCCGAATTCCTCCAAGCGGGAATACGCAAAAGGCCTCCTCGGCGTCTGCGAACTCGAGGACTCTCCCATCTCGTGCCCCGAGTGCGAAGGAGGATGAGCTCCAAACCCTGTCGTTCCGCCCGCGAACAGGTCAAATCCACGCGCGAAGTCCTCTCCACCAGCCGTGGAAGCAGACAGACCTCTCGACCTAGACGGCCTCGGCTCACGAACGTCCACGCTCCTCCAGGAACTGCACTTCAGGAACTCCACGAGCTTCCTGGCATAGTCGGCCCACCCGTCCAAATGTCTCATAGCCTCGTTGTACGTACGGCCAGACACCTGCGAACCAGGAAAGTCATCAGAAAACAAGCAAAAAGTACAGATGCAACATTTGCAGAATACTACTATCAAATGCAGAAAATCAAAAAGCACTCACCGAAGTGTTGGGGTCCACCCTATACTGAGGTCTCGGCTCGTCCGGAATCGGGATCACCAGTCGTCTGCGCGAACCATCCAATCCCTCGTACGCCAGCCTAGCGCGTGGGATCGGAAGATCTCGGGGATATCCAGGGACCTCGCCCTCCCTGTGCTGCACCTGCGGGCTCCTCAGCCTCATCCTCAAGAAAGTATCATAGTCGGCTCTCGCTATGACATACTCGGTATAGTACACGCCCTATCTATACCTCTCCATCTCCTCCATCAGCATCTCCAGAGGATGCTGCATGTGCATAGGAGGATCCACCGGCACCAACGGAAGGGACCCCGGGCTATGCTGACGAGTCACCCTCTCCCCCAGATACATCGCGTCGCAGTGAAGTCCCACCAGGAGCTTCCGCCGCCGCGTAATCTCACTAGCAATCTGAACCGCGACAGCTTGGAACCGACTCCACCAGGTCAACTGGATCCTCTCGGAGAACTCTCGGCTCAGGGCCTGAGACACCTCCTCGTACGTCAGTCGAGTACCCACTCTCGACGAGACCGGCGTCTTCGCCTTCTTCTGCCAAACCAGCATGGCGGGGTACATGGGTCGATACGCCTCCCTAATGTCCCACTGCTGCGGACTGAACACCTCATAGCACCAGACCTGCCAAGCGAATGGAAAGTTATGTCAGCTACAAAGCAGATACATACGAGTACATAAAAGAGGCAAGGAAGAGAAAAAGACATGAACTTACATCCAAGACAGGTGTGAAGCAACACAAGGAGTTCTCCTCTCCCCGCGAGAACCTGTCCAAGGCATGGTAGAGCTCGGCCAGTCCAGCCTCCCCCCATGCGAACCCCCTCACGGCATCCAAGTCTATCAGCGACCCGAGCAAAGGGAAGTGACAGGACGTGTCAGAAGTCGGAAACAGAGTCGCTGACAACGCAAACCAAATGAACCCTCGAGCTAGGCGCTTGGCGGTCATCCTCAGAGACCCATCCAAATAAGCAGCAATGCCCGCCTCCAGATGCCTCTCCATCGGCCTGTACCGAATGCCTAAGCCCCTGGCATCGGTAATATCAAAACCCAGCAGCTCAGACAACTGCCCCGGGGTATAACCATCCACCCACACCAGCGTGTTGCCATAGGTCGGCAACCCAGTGATAGCAGTGAAATCAGTGGGAGTCACCGTCGCCTCCCCCCATCTGAAATGGAAAGTGTGGGTCGTATCCCACCAATACTCGCTCAGAGCTACATACATGGATCTGGCCCTCGGCGTCGCAGCTATCGCAGCTACCGCACTGATAAACCCAGCCAATCCGAAATCAACCACCAGCTGCCGTGGACTCCTCTCTCCGTCTCGAGCCACGTTCGGGAAAATCTCCCACAATGCTCGCACTGCCTCGAAGGCTCCCTGACTCTTCTGATTGTCGACGTCAACCTTCCCTACCCCCTGCAGGTGAACAAGACAAGAATACGTCAATACAAAAGCAACATCAACAGAGTGCACGAACGCATGTCAAAACGATGCAATGCAAAGGCAATTCTCATTCCTTTCCTGAAATATTTCTATCCCGGTTGGAGTATTGACGGTCCAAGATTTCAAAATCTTTCGAAAACTCCGTCGAATCCGGAAATTTCAAAATCTTTCGAAAACTCCGTCGAATCCGGAAATTTCAAAATCTTTCGAAAAATCCGTCGAATCCGGAACTTTCAAAATCCTTCGAAAACTCCGTCGAATCCGGAAATTTCAAAATCCTTCGAAAAATCCGTCGAATCCAGAACTTTCAAAATCATTCGAAAAATTCGTCGAATCCGGAACTTTCAAAATCCTTCGAAATCTCTGTCAAATTCGGAAATTTCAAATTCTTTCGAACATTTCGAAAAATTTACTCCATCCCGAATTAAAACTACTTTAATTTTGGAAAATGCATCTAGACAAGGAATTTTGCAACCAAAAATTTTATGTCATCCACCCATAGTGTCAATTGAACTACATCCTAGTCAATTTCAACAAAGGATCATAGCAAAGTCAAAAGCCCCAATTCAAGAACCAAAATCCCTAGTTCATTCCTAGTCAAATTTCTAACATTTAAAGAGTGCACATTCTTAAAATTAATGGAATTTGAAGGAAGCTTACTTGTCTCTCGATCCCTCCTTTGGAGTTGTGTCTCTCCCTAGCCGGGTAGAACTCCGTCGGATTCAATGGATGAATAATGGTTCGAATGGTCCGAACCAATCGCGTTCTTTCGTCGTCGGTTCTTCCATGGCGCGCCATTGGTTCCCAATCGCCTTCCATAGCAATTTTCCTTCACAAATCCGAGCAAATCTCACAATTTGGGGGTGAAAATTTTCTCTCCTTTCTCTCTTCCTCGTCGGAATTAATGGGGAAAATGGCTTCTCTTTCCTCGGCCTCGGCGCTGAAAAGGTCCTGGCCAAATTCAGTCAAAGTCCGGCCGGACTCTTACTGCACCAGAAAAATTTCTTGCCACTTTGGCCCCTTAGCTTTATGCAGTTTCAACTTTACCTCTTTTGGCCCCCAAAAGTGTAAAATTTCCCCAAGTTAGACCTTTCTAACACCTCATCCCCCGAGGATCATTTCCCAGTTAGTTTTCACTAACGCTCGTCTCCAGACGTTAAATTCCCAGTTAGTTTTCACTAACGCTCGTCTCCAGACGTTAAATTCCCAGTTAGTTTTCACTAACGCTCGTCTCCAGACGTTAAATTCCCAGTTAGTTTTTCACTAACGCTCGTCTCCAGACGTTAAATTCCCAGTTAGTTTTCACTAACGCTCGTCTCCAGACGTTAAATTCCCAGTTAGTTTTCACTAACGCTCGTCTCCAGACGTTAAATTCCCGATTAGTTTTCACTAACGCTCCTCTCCAGACGTTAAAATCCCAGTTAGTTTTCACTAACGCTCGTCTCCAGACGTTAAATTCCCAGTTAGTTTTCACTAACGCTCGTCTCCAGACGTTAAATTCCCAGTTAGTTTTCACTAACGCTCGTCTCCAGACGTTAAATTCCCAGTTAGTTTTCACTAACGCTCGTCTTCAGACGTTAAATTCAATCCCCAGTTGACGTTTGACATTCAAACGCTCACTTCCATCCCCAGTTGACGTTTGACATTCAAACGCTCACTTCCATCCCCAGTTGACGTTTGACATTCAAACGCTCAATCATGTCTCCGGACATTCCAGTTACAATTCCGTCTCCAGACGTTAAATTCAATCCCCAGTTGACGTTTGACATTCAAACGCTCACTTCCATCCCCAGTTGACGTTTGACATTCAAACGCTCAATCATGTCTCCGGACATTCCAGTTACAATTCCGTCTTCAGACGTTAAATTCAATCCCCAGTTGACGTTTGACATTCAAACGCTCACTTCCATCCCCAGTTGAACGTTTGACATTCAAACGCTCAATCATGTCTCCGGACATTCCAGTTACGATTCCGTCTCCCGACGTTAAATTTTCTAATGGTTTTCGCCATCGTTCACTTCCCCGGCAGCCGCAATAAGCCCGAACCCCAAGGCACGAACGCCTTGCAACAATCCCTCTTCGGCCATCCTCATAAGCCCGAATACCTTGTCACTTCAGCAATTGAACACATATCTCCTCGGCCATCCTCGTAAGCCCGAATACCTTGTCACTTCAGCAAGTGAACATATACTTCCCCGGCAGCCGCAATAAGCCCGAACCCCAAGGCACGAACGCCTTGCAACAATCCCTCTTCGGCCATCCCCGTAAGCCCGAATACCTTTTCACTTCAGAAAGTGAACACATATCTCCCCGGCCACCAGTCGTAAGCCCGATCGTCCCACCTCAGCGACAATCAAGGTAAGCCCGCATAACAATCCCTCTTCGGCCATCAAGGTAAGCCCGAACACTCATCCCCAGTAGGATTCTAAAGAAGAAACGTCAGTCCGTCAGGGTTGTTAATAACGCTAGTTTAACACAACCGTTCTCATCATTGCTACCCTATCCCCGGTAGGATAAACCTGGCAGTCATCGTAAGCCCAGCATCCAAGGCACGAACGCCTTCATATCAGGATAAATGTATCCTCGCAACTCCGGTCTGAGGCGCCACACGCCCTCGTATGATTCAAGCAACTCCGGTTTGAGGCACCACACGCCCTCGTATCTTCAGCAACTCCGGTTTGAGGCGCCACACGCCCTCGTATGATTCAAGAAACTCCGATCTGAGGTGCCACACGCCTGTAAGTACCCCAATCTGGATCACCCTCTCCCGAGCACATAGGAAACACCGCAGACTCACAAAACACAGTCTCGAAGACCTCTGGCACTCAAAACCCTCAAAAAAACCATCAGCCAAACCAAGGGAGGAGCTTTTCTGGGATAAAAAGGGACAAAAGGACCTTTTGGGAATTTTCAGGAAATTGGAGAAGCAAATATGGTCCGTACGGACCTCTTTGTTGCAATAATTACTGAATCCCCTTAAAGTCCACAATATTCCCTCAAATCTCGGAGAACATCATTACCCCTCCTGCATAGATGGTTCGTACGGACCTCTTTGCATGCTGAGATGGTCCGTACGGACCTTATTGCACAGGGGACATCATCATGGCTGAATCTTCTTCATCATCACAGATTCCCTCAAATCGAGGAAAACCAAAATCCTGGATTACCTAGAAGGTCCGTACGGACCTTCTTGCAATTTTCTGGCACTATAAATAGAGGGCTCCCCCTCCCTCATTTTCACACCATTTCCTCTTCTCTCCTCTCCCCCCAGCCTTCAGGCTCCCCTCTAAGACCCTTCGGGGCACTCCCGGCCCCTTTCAGATCCTTCCGAGGCCTTCCAAGCTCCCTTGTGGTGCTCTGAAGACTCCCCGAGTGCTCCCGCGACGCTCCCGCGCTGCCCCGAGGCACTCTCGAGGTACTCTGAGGCCCCTCGTGGTACTCCGAGGCCTTGCCTGGTCTTTCCCAAGGCGTCCCGGCTCTTTCCGAGTCAAACCGGCGATCCCAAACCACGCCGAACCTCTGCCCGAATCCAACCAACGATTCCAACGCACGCCGAACCTCTGCCCGAGTGATCCCTACGATCCCCACGCACGCCGAACCTCTGCCCGAACGCAGCCTACAATCTCAACTCACGCCGAAACTCTGTCCGCAGACAACCGGCCCATCCCGAAGTAATCCCGGTCCGTCCCGGCATACTATTCCATCCTCAAACACTATTCCCCGGCGGAAGACAGACACGAACCAACATTGGTAAGGCTTCCTTCCTATACTATTTCAATACATAGTGTACAATGTAGACATCCGATACAGCATGCATTTTTAAAAGCACACACACACACACACAATAGTTAAAGAATATTAGGGGTATCCGAAAGACTCGTTTTACGAGGCGACTCGGGTGAGCTCTAAGATTCTAATATTCTCTTCCCGAGGAGTCATCTGACCTCCGAACTCAAAATCTCATCACACAAAAACAGTTTATTTTTAAACTGATGCCCTTTTTCAATGTTTTGGGCTTAATAAAAACGGCGTGGCGACTCTACAAAGCGAAAACACAGGGAGACACCTCCACCAACAAACGCTGCAAAGCGAAAATGCCAGATGTCGGGGCGCGATTGCGCTGCCTCTCGGATCCGGGTAATTTCAGTTGGCGACTCCGCTGGGGACATTTTGTTTTATAAAAAAAAACTTTTTAACAAAACAAAAGATTTTTTAAAAACGATGATGAGGGTCAAACTTTCATTTTACCCCTTTCTTTAACTATTATGTGTGTGTGCACGTGCTTTACTTTTTTATTTTTATTTTTACAAAAAAAAAATATAAAAATACAAAAAAAATGCATCCATATACATATGTGCATACATTTAAAATTCTTCAAAATAAAAAAAAAAAACTTCTGTTTTACTCAGAAAAAGAATTTTAGAGACCGCACACTACTCGCACTGCTGCCTCGGTTACACCGCACACTACTCACACTGCTGCCTCGGTTACACCGCACGCTATGCACACTGCTGCCTCGGATACACTGCACACTACAACCCTTAACCCGGAGTGGTCTCAGTTGCAGTCCGTTTGGTCTTCCTAGGCCTCTTGGACGCGCACAGGATCATTCCAAACATCCCATCCTAGCCAAGCGTCAACCCTGCACGTTTGAGTCTTGAGTCACACTCTGTCTAGACTCGGTTGGTTTTTACCCAGTCCGTGTCATACAAGCCTGGATACATATCCCATGCCGGTCATTTTCTGAGTCAAAGCTCGGAACTCAAGATCCCTTGCGCAAGCAAAGCGATGAAAGGTCATTCTAAAATCTTGACCTGATCTTGATTTCCGAAGCTACACCCAGACGATGTTCCGTCCCGGATATACATCCACGCCCACATGACACCTTGTCATCAAGCCTTTAATACGTCAGCCATGACGATATGACCCAGCCAACGCCTAACGTCACAGATCCCTTGCGCAAGCAAGGTAAAGAGAGGTCATGCCGAACTCTTGACCTGATCTTGACTCAATGGCCGGCTCGGCTCACTATTCACATGGCTAACACATTAAAACGAACATGACAGGCTCGGTCCTTAGGTTCGATTTTTCTTTTAGGCCGGTGGAAACCGCTTGCCCTATAGGACCCTCGCCCGGGGCTGTCCACCCTGGGATGTCGAAATACAGGTGCAAAATGAGGGGCTTATAGCCGCACAGATGGTCTCCACTGACCCAAGATCTAGCATAGTTGCGAAAAAGAAGAGCAATCTTTTCCAACCTACCTAGGACTCTGAGAAAACACGTTTTAAGTAAACTTAAAACAACAAAAAAAAAATAATAAAAGCGGAAAACACATGCCACGTGAGCTTTCCCCCTTTTATCCCGAAAGGTCTTCCCATGTCTAAACCTTACCCGTCACCCCCTCCAGCGAACCGAGAGTGGTTGAGAATACCCGGGAGCCGCCTTTTCAGTATCGAGGTCACAAGGTCCGACAGCCCTTCCAGTTCAACGGTCCGCACCGTCCGCTACTCCCCCATGACGGGATCCACAGACAACAGTGAGGGAAATGGAACCCCGACCCTAAGGAACCTCCAGACAATGGAGGAGGTGCTGCGTGCCTTCGAAACTATCAAGAAGCGCCAAGAAGAGCAGCAAGCCTGGATCGTAGACACCCTGCGTCTTCGAGGAACTGTGGCAGTGCCCCAACCTGACGGAACCTTCGTTCTCATAGAAGACGAAGAAATACCGGCTCCCCCGGTTTCTCAAAGCTATCAGCAGGTCCCGCCTCCGCCAAGCTACGAGATCCCAGCAACGCTAAGCAGCTCTCGCTCAAAGCTCCCCTCAGGCGTCGGTCCAAGCGGCTCAACGAGGCCCGCCTCGGCACGGTCGGTTTCCGGCTCGCACATCAAGCTCGCACCAACAAAGACACATATGTGCTCGCTTCCGCGAGATCCCCATGCATCTCGGTATCCCCCAGGATTCAATCCTCTGCCTCTATACGAGCCTCACAGTCATAACCAAAAATCCCCATGCTTACCCGGAACGGGCATCCCAAGCGGATATCCCGACATCTCAAATCTGCCACCCGCTAGTCTGCCACTTGGGGCTAATGAATCATTCCCCCAATTCCCAAACACAACCCTTAGCGGACCTGGCAATCACGCCCCTAACTTCATCACTCCAGGGTATGGGTTGGTATACACTCAATTACCTCCCCAAGACTGCCGAATGGCGATCCCATCAGCCAACCCACCTCCATCTTCGGTTTCTATCCCCGAAAACAACAACCCACCTCAACCTGCCGATCCCCACATGGCTTGGCTGATCGAGCAAATGAAGGACATGCAAGGCAAGCTAGCCAGTTCTCAGAAGGACTCCCTTCTTCCTACAGATCCAAGCAAAGTGGTCCCGCTTCCTTCGAAATTCAGGATGCCAGAGATGGAAAAGTTTAACGGGACAGAATGCCCAAAAACCCACATCGACACATATGTATTGGGTATGAGAGCCAGAGGGGCAACCCCTCAACAGATGGCAGATCACTTCCAGCACTCTCTCAAATCCACAGCGCTAAGGTGGTTCCTCAACGTAAAGGCAGAAAACCGCTCCACGTGGGACCAGATCAGCGAGATCTTCCTAGAGAAGTACCGCGCCAACCTTGAATGGGAGACAAACCGCCACGATCTGCAAGCCACCGAACAAAAGGATGATGAACCAGTAGGCGAGTTCTACAAAAGATGGAACTGGAAGCTTAGCGAGATAATGGATCCGCTTTCCAAAGAAGAGCAGATGGACATCTTCCATTCCTGCCTCAACCCATCTCTAAGGACCTTGATCAGCCATCACTTCTATCCAGATCTCCGTGCCATGGTCAACGCTGGAACCAAGTTTGAGAAGACTCTGAGCCTTCAGAAGACAACAGCAACTCCTGCTTCCTCTTACCGCTACCGGACAAACCTGGCAACTTCAACTCCTGCCCCGAACAAAGGAAAAGAAGCAGCCGGAACAGTACACTACATCCAGAACGGAGCCCAAGTAAACCGCGATCAAGCAGCCCCAAGGAATAACAATCCCCCTCGCTTCCCACAGTTCCAGCATTTGGACAACCTCGAAATGCCCCTGGGCCAAGTATTTGAAGCTCTGGTGAAACGAAATCTTCTCAAACCTCTCGAGAATTTCCAACCAAAAACTCCTAAGCCCAACATGGATATGAGCAAGCACTGCGCCTTCCACAATTACCCGGGTCACACCACTGACAATTGCTTCGTTCTAAAGCAAGTGATTCAAGGGCTAATTGAGGAGGGAAAGTTGGAACGCCCTCGTGGTCCCAATACCATCGGAAATCCATTCCCCCGAAATGACAAGGTAAACATGATAGCCTTCGACGAAACTCCGAACAAGGACAGGCCTCTTGCAAATGCCGAAACCGTCAACATGCTATCTCGTTACGAATGGGAACGTGAAACCAGAGTCAAACGGTCCCGCGACCGGGAATCCAAGCAAGAACGCCCAAGGGCCACTGTCTCCTTACGATCTTTGCCCCAAGCCAGACATACCAATGGATGGATTGAGAGATCCCCAGAGGAAACTGAATCAAATGGCAGCACTGGGAGCGGTCTAGCCTTCACAGACGATGATTTGCCGGTATGTGAGAATAGACACAACGAGGCTCTCCTCATCCTCGTAAAGATGGAGATGTTCTACCTCCCGAATGTCTTGATCGATAACGGCTCCGCCATCAACATCATTACCATGCGCACATTGAAACGACTCCGTGTCAGCCGCACCCTGATGAGGCCCTCGCCCCGGATAATCCGAGCTTACGACTCCACCTCGCGCCCTGTTGTAGGAGAAATCAATCTAAGGATCCAGTTCAACGAGCAAATGGAGTCAGTAGAATTCCAAGTCGTGGAAATCAACTCATCCTTCTCCGCTCTGCTGGGACGACCTTGGCTCCATCAGATGAAGGCAGTATCATCCACCCTTCACCAATGCGTGAAATTCATCAACGCCAACGGAAACCTCGAGGTAATCCGTGGAAGCAGCACAATGGCAAGCGCTTGGCCAGCAAGGTCCCGACATGACCGAATACTCTTCTCCAGACGAAGCTCCCGCTTTATCCCGCTACGACATGGATCCCTACATCCACGCTCTTAGTCGTGACGAGCTAGAAATCGAAGAGCTCATGGGCCGAGATGACAATTCCGACATATGCGACTGTGAAGAATGCCTAAGAGAGGATCAAGAGATGGACGCCCAGATGGAGACTGACCGAGGAGTAGACCCATACTTCGCCGAAAACCCTCTTGCAAACTGGCTCATCACTAGCCCACTGGTACAGGACAACCCTCTGGCTAACACTCTCGGATCTCACGGGGACAGCCATCACAGCATCGTCCAATTCAACATCCCAGTGTCTGACCTAGACGAACAGTGGCGTAACCTCCTCTAAGGCCTAATCAGGGAAGGAGATATAGCATGCCCTCTCGAATCAGACATTGTAAATGTCGTCCAAGCAAAGATCCCAGATAAAGAGGCAGATTCTCTGAAAATGATCAACATCAGCAAGAATCAACTCCGAATCAGCGAATGCTTCGCCCTCTTAGAAGTAGCTCTCGGTGACTTCTATCATCAAAGACCCCCAAGGACTGGTAACAGCACTAATGGAGGGACATCATCATAGGGGCAACCAAAAACCTCCGCGATCTGGTTTGAAGTCGAACCCCATGCAAGCTATTTTCCAGGACTCGTGCCAATGGAAGACTGGCCACCAGAGCCATCACCACTCCCTCTAGAGCTACAGCCGGCCAAGAGTAATGAAGCCTGGTCCAGTCCCTCGTTGCCTAAAGTCTAGCTTCGAGTCGTGTTGTCTAGGAATTCACATCTTTTGAGTCATCTAACGGCTTTACGCCCAACGATTGTGAGTCCTTGATAAACAATGTACAGTCTTCACGCTTTCAATAAAAGTCTGACCTTTATAAGAATCCTTTCATTGCATCTTTAACAAACGATGAGTTAACTAATCAAAACAGTTAGTAACAAATCATCTAAACAAAGAAGCAAACACATTAATTGAATAAATGCATCAAGCAAACATTTAAGCATGTTGTCCAACGAGAGAAAAACAGGGCCCAAGCTGCCGAGGAGGTTTTAATCACAACGATTTGCAAGATTGCTGAAGAGCCAAAAAGACGCAAGTTCGAAGCCATTTCCAGCACAGACCAGATCTTCCAATACCTCCAGAACGGGGAAACCGCCTTCATGAATGAAGAAGGTCAACGCAGAGAAGGGGTCAAAGCCAAGAGCATCATGGCCCTAAAACGCCTCGCCTCTCACTTTGTCATCCTTGGGGACATGCTAGATAAGAAACGCTACCAAGGACCACTCTTACGCTGTATCAGCCAGGAAGAAGCAAACGAGCTCATGAACGAAGTACACAATGGGGCTTGCGGTCCCCACATGAATGCCAGGGCCCTGATGCAAATCATCTCAGAATGGGCTACTACTGGATCTCCATGGAAGCAGACTGCATCCACTTTGTCCGAAACTGCGACAAGTGTCAACGGTTCTCCAACATCAATCATTTACCTCCTCACGATCTTTACTGCATAACTACGCCCTGGCCCTTTGCCACTTGGGGAATTGACGTCATCGGGAAAATTTCTCCGCCAGGCAGCAACGGTCACGTGTTCATCTTGGTTGCCATCGACTACTTCACAAAATAGGTCGAAGCCAAGTCCTACAAGGTGCTCACCTCCAGGAAGGTCGGACATTTCATCAAGGAAAACATCATCTGCCGATACGGCATCCCGAACGAGGTCATATCAGACAACGGCTCACACTTCGAAGGAGAATGCGACAGACTGCTGGCCGAATTCAAGATCACATGCCACAAGTCTTCTCCTTACCGGCCACAAACAAACGGCGTCGTGGAAGCAGCAAACAAGACTCTTGAACGGATCATCCGAAAAATGACCACCCGAGGACGAGATTGGCCTGAGAAGCTGCACCTTGCACTTTGGGGCTACCGAACATCAGTCAGAACAGCCACGGGAGAAACCCCATTCGCCCTGACATACGGGATGGAAGCAGTCCTTCCCATTGAATTGGAAATTCCCTCACTCTGAGTGCTGCTGGAAAACGACATCAACGAAGTCGAATGGCTCCGAAGCCGACACGACGAACTGGCTCTGCTAGACGAGCGACGACTAAAAGCCATGGAACATGTCCGAGCCTACCAAAGCAGGATGGCCAGATCTTTCTACAAGAAAGTCAAGTCCCGAGACATCAGGGAAGGTGATCTGGTACTCAAAGAAATGCCTCCCACTCGAACCAACCCACTAGGAAAATGGGAACCAACATGGATCGGCCCTTTCGTGGTTCAAAAGATCTTCTCCGGAGGTGCCATGAAGCTGACAGACCTAGACGGCAATCCCTTCATGAATCCAGTCAACGGAAGCAAACTTCGCAGATACTTCGCCTAAAGAAGAACAACTGTGCAATCTCTTGGCACTCCATGTAGTGTCGAACTACGCAGACCTGAGCCCTCTAGTCCGGGGGAACGTAGGCAACCTTAATTGGTCCGGTCTAAAAACACACAAAAAAGTCAAAAGTTTGAATGTCAATCAAGACCTCCATCAAGCTACACACTTTCCAGGAGTATGCCCCCAACATCACCTTGACCAAGTCAAAACGACGGCGGCAACATCAAAGGACATCCGAGGGTCACTCAACGTCAAACGACTGACCCATGTCAACTTCCAAGCCAGGGGCTTATCTTCGCCCTCACGCGCTTCAAAAAAAAAAAAGAGCTCGAGCAAAGTCTCTCAAAAAAAAATATAATAAGCTCAAGCAGAAGCTACAAAAAAGAGGTCAAGAGCCCGACACCAACAAGAGGCAAGGAAGCTACGGAAAAGACCGTCAAAACGACTTGTCAAAGGATGATCCAATCTCCCATCCAGACACACAGCCTATGCAAAAGGGATTGCCGCCAAGGCCCAGGCTACTTCAGTCCGCAACTGCAACAGAAAGGTCCAAAGTTGGACGCCGCCAAGGTACACAAAAGAAACAACAAAAGCGAACAAGAGATCTTGCGTCTCGACAAAGCTTTAAAAGTAAATCACAAATCACTAACGATTACAACATTTCTTGATGAGTTCAAGCACGGTCTACTCTCAAGTTCACAACATGCTAAAAAATAGCTTAATACATTTAACAAATAATGTGTTTGCAATGCAATGAATGGATACCTAGGAGGTCATTCCGCGCCGTCTGCGCTTGTCCCCTCGCCATTCTTCCCTTTCTTCCCTCGTCCTCGGCGAGTCTTCTTTCGCTCCACGTGAGCCAACTCTGCGTCTCTCAGTCCGAGATTAGGGGTCCTCCCAGTAGAGTCAAACAATCCAGTAGCTCGCAAGGCTTCATTCGCCCGTGCTTCGGCTCGGATCTCCTCCCTGCGAGTCTGCAAAAGAGAACCTCTCTCCGTCAGTCGGTCAACTCTAGTCTCATAGTCAAACAAAGTGTCTCCCGTCACATCTCGAGGGTCAGACCAGGTTTCGGCACTCCTAAGGCAATAGCTACTATGGCAACCAGGTCCCAGAATCGCTTCATGCCTGCTCCCCAAAGCCACTTGGGACTGCCCAACATGCTGCTCATACTAGGCCAGGTACTGGGTCGTCAATACGACACTCTCCCGACGTTTAAGGAGCACCACAGGAGGGAAAGCGGAATACTTCCATACCCTCAGCAAATACAAAAGAGCTCCCGGAGCTGCCATGCAAAGGGGAGCTACCTCCGCAGTAGCAAGGTCATCCCAGCCCAACAAAGGCTCCTGCTTCATCCCAAACTGCCGGGAAACAAGCGACGGAACATAGAAGGAGGACCAAGACAAACCTGGAACTCTGACAACATAGGACCCTTCCTGCAAGGTCCTCCTAGTCTCGATCCCCCAGTGCGGAACCCACCAGCGGATCTGATGCGTACCAAGCTGTGCCATCTGTCTCTCCCAAGCAGATTGATCCATGTCCAAGACAAGAGGTCGCTGAGCAAATGAACACGGGTTGAACGACAACGGAGCCTCGGGCATGGCCTGAAGTCTCTCTCGCAGCCACAAGGTGAGCAAAGCGGGGCTTCCCCCTCTCATGAACCGATCTCCAGTCGCCAGACGGTCAATACCATGAAGAGTCTCCCCCAGCACCAACGGGACAATATCCTCTCCAGCCCTGCAGTGCCTAACCACATCTAGTAAAGCGCCATCACAAATGCCAAGGGAGCTGACCAGGAAGAGCGTCGCTATCACGCACAAGGCAAATACATCCCAAGAGACGTCACTCTCATCATCAACCATGAACCGCTCCGGCAGCGCAGAAATGTCAATATGACCCAAATCAAGGATTATGCCCTGTACTTCTTCCAACGAAGTCCGAAGGAAGCCTGCAAGCTTCACGCTCACGGCAGCACCGCCAATCAAAGGAAGCGAGATGGCCTCCGCCTCCGGTCCTCCAATCAAAGCCCGAAAATCCTCGAAGGTGGGCACTACCTCATTGTAGGAGAAGCAATACACGTGCCTCCTAACATCCCAGAACTTCGCGGCAGCCCGCAACAATTCCCAATCAGGAACCAACTCCTTAAAAGACCAAACCGAGCAAAGTCGAAACCTTACCTCGAAAGCCCGCCTCTGATGCCTCATACGGCGTCGCATCCACGTTTTCAGCTGCCCAAGGAAGTGTGCTTGCCGCTCCTGCGAAAGCCTTGGCAAAATTCTTGGAACGTACGAAGAATCCATGGCAAAAATGGAGGTTCCTAGAGAAAATGGGGAAGAAAGCTCGAAAATGGCTGCAAATGGGGAATGGGGAAAGTCCAGACACTGGAAAGCATTTATTTCCTTCCCAAAAGCAAGGTTGGTCCGTACGGACCTCTTTGCAACCTAGGTCTGTCTGTACGGACCTTATTGCATCTCGGCCACACTCCCTTAGCAAACTGGCCAACAACCACTGTCCCCAGCAGGACCTTGCTCCAAACTGCCCAAACACTGGCCAAAGCCATTTCTGGCAAACATACACTACCCACAAACGCACTCTCAGCTCACGTGACATGTACAAAAAAAAAAAAATAATAATAGCAACCATTCCTAGGACAATTCCCGAGAATCACAAAAATGACATTACATCTTAAAATAGAATACTTTGCCATGCAAATGCAAATGTTTTATTACAGGTACATCTAATGTCTGTTGCCAACAAAAAAAAAAGAAGATATGGAAAGAGGGAAAGCAAATGAATCCTAATCCGACTCTTCAGCATCATCATCCTCACCAAGATCCTCAAGTGAGAAGTCGGGCATCCCGGTAAAGTCGCCAGCCACATCCTCATCATCGGAATACCGAACCCCCTCATGAGGTTGGTACTCAAAGTACTCTGAAGGATCAAATCCGACAAAAGGATCAAAGAAGGAAGGCTCTGACGAACCCTCACCCTGTGCATCTGGCGCAGGAAAGAACTGGTAAAGGGTCTGCGACCTCTGAGCTCCTGAGGACGTCCCGGCATCCATGCTATGCCGCCCCCGCGAAGGTCCCTCCTGCTGTGGCTCCGGCTCGGCTCTCGGTGGAGGAACATCTACAGAATGCCTCGAAGGCATCGGCTGGTACGCCGGTACACGCCGCGAAGACCGGCAAGACATCTTCGACACCATCTTTTTCGTGAAGTCCAGCATCGCCACGTAACGACGGGTCAGCATGTCATAGGCTCTCCCCGGGACCTGCACAAGCAAACAACCAAAGAAACGCTCAGCAATACAGGCATACTCGACAAAAGAGAAAAATACAGAAAAGATGCCAAGACGGAAAAGAGTAAGCACACTCACCGGCGCATCCGGATCAACCCGGTAAGCAACTGGAGCCTGCTCAGGAACGGGTACAGACACCCTCCTCCTCGATGAGTCCCCGCGGACATATGTGAAATCCAGCCCAGGCATCGGAAACTCTGGGGGACCCTGCGAACCAGCCTCCCTCTCCCTCGCCAACACCTGTGGCGTCCTCAACTTCCTCCTCACGAAGGCTCCATACTCCTCTCCAAACAAGACAAAATCCTCGGCACTCACGCCGCCCAAATACCGCTCAAACTCCAGCACATCCATATCACGGGAGTCCATCATCCCGAAAGGTGGGTCCCTCGGAGCCAAGGGAAGCATACCTGGGCCATGCTGCCATACGACCCTCTCCCCCAGATACATGACATCACAAGTCAGGCCCCGCAGCATCTTCTGCTGCATCGTCACCAGAGGAGCACCCTCAAACTCATCAGCCTCATACCGAGCCCACGGGAACAAAACAAACCCCTCCGGGCTACCTCTCTCAAGACGCTCCTGCACATCCCCATAAGCGATGGTGAGCTTCCCCCTGCTGGTCCTCCTCCTCCTCGCCGAACGAGCCCAGCCTAACATCGCAGGATAGGCCGCTACGGCCCCAGGATCTCTATCCCACGGGAAGCACTGGAAGATCTCGTAGAACCACACCTGCGACAAAAGCAGAAAAGGCTCAGTGCAAAAGAAAACGGAGAAACGACAAGTTGCTAAATCAAAAACAGCAATAAACTCATACCTCCAGAGCAAAGTCAAAACAGGCCAAAGAACTTGCCACACCTCGGCTAAACCGGTCCAAAGAGAAGTAGAGCTCGGCCAAGCCCGCCTCACCCCAAGTAATGTCACAGACTCTCTCCAAGTCAATCAAGCTCTCCAGCAGAGCAAAAGGAGCCGCAGTCGCGTGATTCGAGAACAAAGTCTCGGAAAGTGCAAACCACAGAAAGGAGCGCGCCAGCTGCTCCGCCGTCACCTGACCGGTACCCCGAACATAGTCCCCAATACTGGCCGTGATCCTCATCTCAACATCGCTATACAGCATGCCAAGGCCCCTGCGAGGAAGAGGCGCAAAGCCCAGCAGCTCGGTCAGCACATCCTCGGATATCATGTCCCTCCACCGCACTGGCCCTCCTTTGAAGGAAAGCCCAGTGATAGCAGCAAAATCAGTGGGCGTCACTGTCACCTCGCCCCAGCCCAGGTGGAAGGTGTGGGTGGTATCCCACCAATACTCAGACAAACCCAGGAAGATGCTCTTGTTCTTCCTCGTATCAGAGACCCCGGCTAAGTTCTCCACGAACACGCCCAAGCCAGAATCATAGACCAGCCTCCTGGGGCTCGGCCTGCCACCCACAGAAATGTTCGGCATCTGCTGCCACAACTCAACAACAGCCTCGAGCGATCCCCGAGTCTTCATCTTCTTAGCTTTCCCAGCCAGAAGCCCCTCATCCTGCAGGTAAACACAGCAAAGGTACGTCAATCACAGTACTTAATACAAAATAAAAGCACAAAAGTCCGTCCCAACACGGAAAATCATGAAAATAACCCGTCACAAAACACGACACACATTGCACATACTTTTCACATGTAACCCGTCACAAAACACGGCACACATTGCACATACTTTTCACATGTAACCCGTCACAAAACACGGCACACAGTGCACATACTTTTCACATGTAACCCGTCACAAAACACGGCACACATTGCACATACTTTTCACATGTAACCCGTCACAAAACACGGCACACATTGCACATACTTTTCACATGTAACCCGTCACAAAACACGACACACATTGCACATAATTTTCACATGTAACCCGTCACAAAACACGACATGCATTGCACATAATTTTCCCCATACAGTTCGTCACAAAACACGGCACACACTGTACAAATTTTCTCAAACGAGGGATTAAGCCCTACACGATACATTTTCAAAAAAAAAATAAAAACAAAACCCGTCACAAAACACGGCACATATTACACATAAATTCCCCACAGAGTCTGTCACCAAAAACACGGCACACACTACATGACACATTTTCAGAAAAAATCCGTCCCTACACGGCACATACTTTCCAAACAAAACACGGAACATGTCACATTTTTTTTTTCACAAATTTGTCCCTACACGACAATTTTTCTCACAATGTACATACATAAATAGCATAAGGTACAAAACACCGAAGCATGCATTTCAAAGAGAGGCACTTTATTTTTACAAATAAGAGCTAATCTACACATTTTTGCACAAAAATCACATACCCACAATTTTTACATGCCCAATTTCAACAATTCAACACGAATTTCACAAAAAAAAAAAAAAAGCATAGCAAATAACAAAAGTCCCAAATATGCGAAAAACTAAAACCTAGTTCTAGCATTCAAAATCTCAAGCAAGGAATCGAAACAAAATTGATTTCTTACCTCCCCGGCGTTCCTAACTCGCCGATTGTGCACCTCCGGATTCGGATACAATACATCCGGATTTTTCGAAAAAGGAGCGAAGGAGGTCCAATTTCTTTGAAGCTCCATCCGTTGCTTGATCACATCTTGGCTCCGTTGTCGACGACCCCTCCGAGATCCTTCCGCCATTGCGAGCGATTCAAGCTAAAAATGGAAGATTTTGGTGTAACAATGGAGGTTTTCTCCTTCTCTCTCTCGGATGCACGAACTGAAGAAGAAGAAATGAAGGGAGCCTCGGTTTTTAAACCCGGTCAAAATCTGGGAACTGTAAAAAGCCAACCTGGTCCGTACGGACCTCTTTACATCCCAGGTTGGTCCGTACGGACCTTCTTGCAGCGAGGGGACAAATTACTTTCCTGCCCTTATAATCTTTGCCCCTGGCTGTCCAAAGGCCTATTTCAGCAGATTCAATGCAGTTTGGTCCTTAACCCAACGGCAATTCAAGAACCGGCCGTCAGTGTAAGCCCGGACCTCGCCCACTCAACGGCAATTCAAGAACCGGCCGTCAGTGTAAGCCCGGACTTCGCCCACTCAACGGCAATTCAAGAACCGGCCGTCAGTGTAAGCCCGGACCTTGCCCACTCAACGGCAATTCAAGAACCGGCCGTCAGTGTAAGCCCGGACCTCGCCCACTCAACGACAATTCAAGAACCGGCCGTCGGTGTAAGCCCGGACTCCGCCCACTCAACGGCAATTCAACCACCGACCGTCAGTGTAAGCCCGGATTTCGCCCACTCAATGGAAATTCAACCACCGGCCGTCAGCATAAGCCCGGACCTCGGCAAAGCAAGCACAAGAGGAGCCAACGCCTCCAAGCACAGATCCCAAGGCACAAGACGCCCCCAAGACGCCAAACGGCAACTCAAGAACCGGCCATCAAAGTAAGTCCGAAATCCTTCCTCACCAAGTCAAAAAGGGAACTCCTGCAGACCTGTACAAAACATAATATCCCAAGCACCGGCCGTCAGCGTAAGCCCGGACTTCGCCCATTCAACGGCAATTCAAACACCGGCCATCAAAGTAAGCCCGAAGTTACCTTCTCAGCAGAAAAAAGCCCCTACAAGGCCACGGTAATCCCCAATGGATGAACACCAGCAGTCCTCGTAAGACCAACCTTCTCCCCAGCAAACAAAGCGCAAGGCATCTACACCTCCCGCAATCAAAGCTCAAGGCAACCATGCCTCCGCAACCGCAGCCAGAAGATGATTCAAGTCCTCACGTATGACGCAACCACAGCCAGAAGACGATTCAAGTCCTCACGCATGGCGCAACCACAGCCAGAAGACGATTTAAGTCCTCACGCATGGCACAACCGCAGCCAGAAGACGATTCAAGTCCTCACGCATGACGCAACCACAGCCAGAAGACGATTCAAGTCCTCACGCATAGCGCAACCACAGCCAGAAGACGATTCAAGTCCTCACGCATGACGCAACCACAGCTAGAAGACGATTCAAGTCCTCACGCATGGCGCAACCACAGCCAGAAGACGATTCAAGTCCTCACGCATGATGCAACCGCAACCAGAAGACGATTCAAGTCCTCATACATGACATACCTCCAGCCCGGAAGGCTTTAAACCACTCAGTCCGGGAGACTGTATAAATCAGCCAAACTACTACCTCCAGCCCGGAAGGCTTTAAACCACTCAGTCCGGGAGACTGTATAAATCAGCCAAACTACTACCTCCAGCCCGGAAGGCTTTAAACCACTCGGTCCGGAAGACCGTATAAACCTCCCAAATCATTATCCCCGGCCCGGAAGGCCTTAAACCACCCGATTCGGAAAATCGTAAAATTTCCATCCCAGGACACCACCACGTCCTTACCACTGACCTCGGCGGTCACACAACACTTCAGGGCACCACCACGCCCGCATACATTCACAATTTCACGACCTCTGAACTACGACCAGGCTTGATTCCCGCCAGGGATACGTAGGAATCCTATCACAGGGTCCAGCCATCGACCTATGTGGTCACCCAGGACACCACCACGTCCTCACCATCGACCTATACAGTCACCCAGGACACCACCACGTCCTCACCATTGACCTATACGGTCACCCAGGACACCACCACGTCCTTACCACTGACCTCAGTGGTCACACAACACTTCAGGGCACCACCCGCCCGCACTCACAAATTCACCACCTCATCCACGCACAGAGTTTCAGTCAGAGGACCTCTCCTTTCCTCATGCACTACAACACTCACCCCACGCACGAAATACGACCAGGCTTGATTCCCGCCAGGGATACGTAGGAATCCTATCACAGGGTCCAGCCAACTGACCTAAACGGTCACACACACACAGGACACCGCCATATCCTCACACCCCGACCTTCACGATCACTTCCTCTCCCAGCACGTGATCCAGATCAGGACCCTTATCTTATCGGTGACCCCACTTCCTCCGTAAGTGACGTCATCGAGGGGCTTCTGTAAGTACCCCAATCTGGATCACCCTCTCCCGAGCACATAGGAAACACCGCAGACTCACAAAACACAGTCTCGAAGACCTCTGGCACTCAAAACCCTCAAAAAAAACCTCAGCCAAACCAAGGGAGGAGCTTTTCTGGGATAAAAAGGGACAAAAGGACCTTTTGGGAATTTTCAGGAAATTGGAAAAGCAAATATGGTTCGTACGGACCTCTTTGTTGCAATAATTACTGAATCCCCTTAAAGTCCACAATATTCCCTCAAATCCCGGAGAACATCATTACCCCTCCTGCATAGATGGTCCGTACGGACCTCTTTGCATGCTGAGATGGTCTGTACGGACCTTATTGCACAAGGGACATCATCATGGCTGAATCTTCTTCATCATCACAGATTCCCTCAAATCGAGGAAAACCAAAATCATGGATTACCTAGAAGGTCCGTACGGACCTTCTTGCAATTTTCTGGCACTATAATTAGAGGGCTCCCCCTCCCTCATTTTCACACCATTTCCTCTTCTCTCCTCTCCCCCCAGCCTTCAGGCTCCCCTCTAAGACCCTTCGGGGCACTCCCGACCCCTTTCGGATCCTTCCGAGGCCTTCCGAGCTCCCTTGTGGTGCTCCGAAGCCTCCCCGAGCGCTCCCGCGACGCTCCCGCACTGCCCCGAGGCACTCTCGAGGTACTCTGAGGCCCCTCGTGGTACTCCGAGGCCTTTCCTGGTCTTTCCCAAGGCGTCCCGGCTCTTTCCGAGTCAAACCGGCGATCCCAAACCACGCCGAACCTCTGTCCGAATCCAACCAACGATTCCAACGCACGCCGAACCTCTACCCGAGTGATCCCTACGATCCCCACGCACGCCGAACCTCTGCCCGAACGCAGCCTACAATCTCAACTCACGCCGAAACTCTGTCCGCAGACAACCTGCCCATCCCGAAGTAATCCCGGTCCGTCCCGGCATACTATTCCATCCTCAAACACTATTCCCCGGCGAAAGACAGACACGAACCAACATTGGTAAGGCTTCCTTCCTATACTATTTCAATACATAGTGTACAATGTAGACATCCGATACAGCATGCATTTTTAAAAGCACACACACACACACACACAACAGTTAAAGAATATTAGGGGTATCCGAAAGACTCGTTTTACGAGGCGACTCGGGTGAGCTCTAAGATTCTAATATTCTCTTCCCGAGGAGTCATCTGACCTCCGAACTCAAAATCTCATCACACAAAAACAGTTTATTTTTAAACTGATGCCCTTTTTCAATGTTTTGGGCTTAATAAAAACGGCGTGGCGACTCTACAAAGCGAAAACACAGGGAGACACCTCCACCAACAAACGCTGCAAAGCAGAAATGCCAGATGCCGGGGCGCGATTGCGCTGCCTCTCGGATCCGGGTAATTTCAACGCCCTCGAAGGTTACAGAAGTCCCAAGTTAAGACGCCTCACAATAGTCTCCATTCAGGTTAAGACGCCTCCAAATAGTCTCGCTCAGGTCAAGGTCCCCACGCGCGGCCCTTGCACCTACGAACTACGACCGGCTTGATTCCCGCTCGGGATACGTAGGAATCCTTTCGTTAAGGGTCCAGCCAGCTGACCGCCAAGGTCTTTCCAAGTAAGGCATCCCGATTTGGATCCTTATCTTTTTTCAATGACTCCACTTCCTTCGGAAGAGACGTTGCTGAGGGGCTAACTGTAAGTACCCAAATTCGGATCGTCAAAATCCGTTAGAATGTTAACCGAAATCCGTTAACTGGCCCGCTCCAGGTTAACCGGAACTCGTTAAACTCCCCGTTGCCAAGCCAACGAGACGTCCCGGGACTGCCCCGTGTATCCCGACGTCCAAGCGTACTTAACTCACGTCATCGCACGTAAAAAGTACAGCTTTCCCTGAAAAATGCACTTTCCGGCACTTTCCGGGGGCATTTCGAACATTTTTCCGGACTGTTATTTTAAAAAACGGACAAAATCGGGACCCGGGAACGAACTCCCACACATTTGGTGAGTCATGGGACACGTGGCAGCCATGCCATAGCCCTCCCATCACCCTTCAATCAGAAATCAAATGGAAAAGACTAAAATACCCCTGGTAAACAGTCAAAGTCCGGCCGGACTCCCTGTGCAAACTTTCAGAAATTGCCAGCAAGCCCCTCAAAATTCCAAAATACCACAAAACCCTGGAAATCAGTCCAAGTTCGGCCGGACTCCTACTGCATTTTTCACCCTATAAATAGGAGGGTTGTCAAAACCAAAAGAGAACACAAATTACTCTCCAAAATCACCTCCCCCACGGCCCAAACCAGTTTCACCCCTTCCCGAGCTCCCGTTTTGCCTCGATTCGCGTGAAACTTCAGTATTTCGATCAAATACCCCTCACCACTACGAAACACCATTTCAAACCACTTTTCGTGTCCCGTACACACCCCCCAAGACAAAGGAGTCGACCCTAGCCATAGGTATAACTCCCTCTCTCTAATCTCTCGTTTCGTCTCGGTTTACGCGCCAGTCGCTAAACCCGTTTCGAACAACGTTATTGAAATGTAGACGCCTCCGTCTAACGGGGTCCGATACGTTTTAGCCCCACGATCCTCTTCTCTTTCCGTAAGAGAAGTAATCACGGGTTAAAACGGCGTTCCGACCCCGTTCCGTTTAAATTTATGTCATTTAACATTTCGGATCGATCGATCCGTCGATCGTCATTTACTTTCTGTTATTTACAATTCCGGACCGTTTGATCCGTCGAACGTCATTTACATTTCTTGCAACTTTTCAACTCCGAGCCGTTTTGGCTCGTCGATCGTCATTTACGATTCCGTATCATTTGATTCCGTTGACACTGCTTTAAATACTTTCATTTACAAAGTCCGACCCGTTTGGATCGTGATAGTATTTACCTTTCAAAGTCCGAGTCGCAACCCGATTCGTTGATTGCATATCATATAATACGCTTTTTCCCGTAAAAATCGTTAACAATGTAATGCCCGGTTCAAAACCGGAGTTCGACCTTCGAACTCTCTTTCAAAACGCGCGAAATGACGTTTGGCATCCAAACGCTCATCTTCAAACTAAAAGCCGACTTTTGACATTCAAAATCATTTAATACGCTTTTTCCGTAAAAATCGTTAACAATGACTCGTCCGATTCAAAAAACCAAAAGTTCATCCTTCGAACTCCTTTTCAAACTCAAAAACCGACGTTTGACATTCAAACGCTCGCCTTTTCAAACTAAGTCACATAATCAACGTTTGACATTCAAACCAATATTAAGCTTGCCATACAAGCCCCATTTAAAAAATGCAAACACACACACACGCACACGTTTTCGAGAAAGGTAGAAAGACTCGTCATGCGAGGCATTTCGGGTGATCTCGTAATACTCTTCCCGAAACGTAACGTGACCTCCGAACCTAACAATCTCTGGTACTCAATGCTTTTTTCTCATTTTTGCTACCAATAAAAATGACCCCCGTTTTCAAAGCCTTTTCCTAAGTTTTTGCTACCAATAAAAACGACACCCTTTTCACTAAAGCCGTTTCTCAACGTTTTGGGCTCAAAATACAAAAACCGCGTGGCGACTCTTCTCACTTCCCTAAAAAGAAAGCGAGGTCTCACACACCAACCCTCCGCAAAAGACAACCGCCTTTCCGCATCGCGCGAAAATCCGGGTAATTTCACCAAGCAAAGCCCGGAATTCTTCAACAGTCGGAACCACCTCATTGTAAGAAAAGCAAAAGACATGCCTTCTAGTATCCCAAAATGAAGAAGAAGCCCTCAAGAGATCATAATCCGGAACCAATTCTTTGAGAGACCACAAGCATTGTATCTTGTACCTTTCTTCAAAAAATGATCTTCTCTCGTGCATAATCTCCCGGGACCACTCCTTGAACTTGTTGAAGAAGGAAATTTGGGATTCTTGGGATAATTTGGAAGGATTTTTCATGATCACAATTTTCTCCATGGATTTTCTCTCTTTCTCCCCGAAATTACAGTTTGAAACTGGTGGTTGAAGAAGGTGTTTGAATTAAAAGGAGGGGAAAACCAGATCTGAAGCAAAATTAAATGATAGTGTCAGACTTCTGTCCCATCCGCGCGGATGAAAATGAAGCCTTCATCCCTATCTGCGCGGACACAAATGCTCCCACCAGAAAAAAAATCTGCAGCAGTTTTAACTGCTACACCGCGGAGGAATATTTCATCCCAGCCGCTCGAAACCTGTGCAAAACCTGTCCAAACAGTTCATATACCAAACATTAACACCCTCGCCAAAAAACCGGGCTCATGCAACATTCACATGCATAATAAAAAAATAGATAATAGAAAAGAAAGTAAATAACCATAATCCTAGGTTATTACATTCCAAAAAAAAATGATAAAAATAGAAAAAAAGAGAGTGTGCATAAATCATAAATTGTATTTGTCAGAATAAGTACAATCTCAGAATCGACCAAAGACCATCAATCAGAATCCTCAGTGGCTGGCGCTTTCCCCCGGTCCCTCTTGCGAATCGGACCCGCCTCCTCAGTAGTCATAAATATCTCGGGCTCGGGATCGTCATCCTCGTCTCCAGAAAGAGGCTCGTCTGGATCAACCGGCACGCCACGATAGGGCAAGCCGAGATCCGCGAAGAAGTCATATCCGAACGTGAACGTGTCGGATCCCTGACCATGCGAAGATGATCCACCGTGTCGCCAAACATGTCCCTGTCCATGCAAATCCCCGAGGATGACGTGGTCTGGAGGCAGCTCCATGCTGGGATCTATGAGAGGAGAAAGAGGAGTCTCGGTAGAATGCTCGGAAGGAATAGGGGAAGTCTCCCGCTCTACAGGCGTCGGCTGTGCTCATCTCGCTCTGCCCTGAGCAGCCCCATAGGCAACCATCCTCCTAAGTGTAACGATGTTGGTCCGAAAATTTTCCCGAATGATTTCTCTTTTGTTGTTTTACTTTGAAAATCAACCGAAAAAATAATTAAACACGGAGTCGCCACGCCATTTTAATTTTGAGGGCCAAAACTTTGAAAAAAGCCCGAGATCAGAAATTTGGGTTCGGAGGTCACGTTACGCGCCGGGAAGAACGTTAGTGTTCACCCGGAACGCCTCGTAAAACGAGTCTTCCAAACATTTGAAATCCTTTTATTGTGTGTGTGTGTGTGTGTGTGTGTGTGTGTTTTGACCAAAATAATTTGAAACTGAGAAAAGTAAAAATTGTGATCTCTTTTTAAGACTTTAAACTGATCCCATGATTTTTTGGATGATTTTTGGATTGAGATTTGGTACTCAAAAGACCTTTTGAAGTTGAAAGTCACTTCTGCCAGAATGAAAAAGGCAGCAGACACCTAATTTTGAAATGTATTCAAGGGCCTTAAAACTTCATAATCTGGATAAACTCAGAGAATGAAAGTTGTTCTAGACACCTTAAATAAGCTTTGTGCGAAGGAATTTTCCATTTTGGAGAAGATTTGAGGGGTCAAAACCTTCTGGAAATCTCAGATATGAGATCTGGATTTCCAGAAGCTGATGAACTAGCCTCTGAAAGAAAATTTGAAAAGTGGAGTTTTACTCACCCAAAAAATAAAATAAAAATATGTCTGGAAAGCTCTGGATGTTGTATACAAAAAGTGCTTTGTAGTCAACACCCAATTCCAAGTTTATCTGTGTCCAAAAATTGAGACCATGGACTGAGGTCTGAGAAAATTGCTACTGGACAGCAACTTCTCAAGAAAGAAAATGTGATTTTAAAGGGGGTTTTGCATCCATGCTTGTCCCCATTTCCCTAGGTTTTGGTTAGTGATCACTAGACATTTTAGTGGTGAATCAACTATACCAAACCATCCTTGGGGTACATTAGGACTAAGCACTTCATTTGCTTAGGGAAGGGAATTTTGACTTGAAACAAAGATTTTCTTTGTATGAAAATGGTTTTTTAGGGTTTTGAAAGTGTGTTTTCTTTGCAAGCAAGCAAGAACACTTTGAAAATAATGTTGATCTTTGTAGAAGATCATCCATGGAGATGGACTTCCATGGTGATCTTCTTAGATCTAAGGCAAAAAGATGAATGAACTACATTTTGTAGTTTGAAAATGCATGCATGGATGAGAGATTTAGAGTAAGAAGAGGAAGGTTATACCTATCTTCTTTGTATTCTTGTGTTTGAGGCTTGAATATGAGAGTGTTTGAGTGAGTGTGATTTTGGTTGAATAGTTGAGAAAAAGGTGACAATTCTAGAGAATTCTCACTGTTTTCTCACTATTTTCGCCAAGATACAGTTATGAAAAATGTTTTTTATCCTTTATTTTTGAGACTGGAGGGCTCAATTTATAGCCCTCTGGAAAATGCAAACTCATCCGCGCGGATAGGGTCCCTCAGCGTGCACTGTTCATTAAATGCAGCTTCAGGCTTTGGACACAAGGAATAATCTTTTTAAAATTCAAATTAAACAGCCAGTTTATGTTCCAGCCATTTCTATTTTTGGTTTTATTCTTTTTGTTTTGCTTTTTGAGATTCTTTTTGAGGTTTAACCTTATTTGGCAAACCCTAACCTACCCTTGGTTGGTTAGAAATGTTAAAAATGTTAGGAATTGTTAGTAATGTTATGACTTCCGTTAATTTTCTAACGAAAAGACTAACAAACTCAAATTGGAGCACTTACAGTAGCCCCTCGGCGACGGCGCTTTCGAAGGAAGCGGGGTCGTCGATAAGAGTAAGGCTCCATATTTGACAGGATGATCAAGTGATCGAGTGGCTGAACCTATTTAATAGGCTACCTACGTATCCCGAATGGGAATCAAGCCGATCGTAGTTCGGGTCTTTGACCCTGGAGGTGATGGCGTTTTAGGTGCCTCAAACCTGATGAGCGAGTTCTGCAGTCGGTTGCTGGAAAGAAACTCTGCTGGGGATAAGAGATGATCGTTTTGATCGGAGGGTTATCCGCTCTGTGGGGATAAGAATGACCATTTTCGGTCTGGTGTCTGGAATTGTATATCCGCTCTGCTGGGGATATGAGATGATCATTTTGATCGGAGGGCTATCCGTTCTGTGGGGATAGGGGTGACCATTTTTGGTTTGATGGCTATCCGCCCTGCTGGGGATAGGAATGACCATTTTCGGTCGGATGGCTGAAATTGTATATCCGCTCTGCTGGGGATATGAGATGATCATTTTGATCGGAGGGCTATCCGCTCTGTGGGGATAAGAATGACCATTTTCGGTCTGGTGTCTGGAATTGTATATCCGCTCTGCTGGGGATATGAGATGATCATTTTGATCGGAGGGCTATCCGCTCTGCTGGGGATAGGGGTGACCATTTTCGGTCGGATGGCTGAACCTAATGATAGGCTACCTACGTATCCTTAAGAGGAATCAAGCCAGTCGTAGTTCGGGTCTTTGACCCTGGAGATGATGGCGTTTTAGGTGCCTCGAACCTTGAAGATGGCGTCTTCTTGGTGGACTTCATTTTCAGGGATCGGTCTTACGTCTGCTGCCGAAGGGTGACCATTTTGGTCGAGGGGCTGGACCTAATGATAGGCTACCTACGTATCCCTAGTGGGAATCAAGCCCTTTCTGTGACGATACGGGAAAAATATTCGGCTTTTGCGTTTCTTTGAAAAACCAAATAAAACCGGAAAAAACGGAGTCGCCACGCCATTTTAATTTTGAAGGGCAAAACTTTGAAAAAAGCCCGAGATCAGAGATTTAGGTTCGGAGGTCATGTTACGCGTCGGGAAGGACGTTAGTGTGCACCCGACGCGCCTCGTAAAAACGAGTCTTCCAAGCTGAAAAATCATTTGTGTGTGTGTGTGTGTGTGTGTGTGTTTTGGCCAAAATAAGTTGAAACTGGAAAAAGTAAAAATTGGGATGTCTTTTTAAGACTTTAAACTGATCCCATGATTTTTTGGAGAATTTTTGGTTTGAGATTTGGTACTCAAAAAACCTTTTGAAGTTGAGAAGTCACTTCTGCCAGAAGGAAATGGCAGCAGACACCTGATTTTGAAATGGATTCAAGGGTCCTAAAACTTCATAATCTGGATGAACTCAGAGAATGAAAGTTTCTCTAGACTCCTTGAATAAACTTTGTGTGAAAGAAATTTCCATTTTGGAGAAGATTTGAGGGGTCAAAACCTTCTGGAAACCTCAGATATGAGATCTGGATTCCCAGAAGCTGATGAACTAGCCTCTGAAAGAAAAATTGAAAAGAGGAGTTTTACTCACCCAAAAAATAAGGTAAAAATATGTCTGGAAAGCTCTGGATGTTGGCTACAAAAAGTGTTTTGTAGTCAACACCAAATTCCAAGTTCATCTGTGTCCAAAAATTAAGACCATGGACTGAGGTCTGAGAAAATTTGCTACTGGACAGCAACTTCTCAAGAAAGAAAATATGATTTTAAGGGGGGTTTTGCATCCATGCTTGTCCCCATTTCCCTAGGTTTTGGTTAGTGATCACTAGACATTTTAGTGGTGAATCAACTATACCAAACCATCCTTGGGGTACATTAGGACTAAGCATTTCATTTGCTTGGGGAGGGGGATTTTACCCTTTGAAATCAAGATTTAGTGCTTGAAAATGGTTTTTTAGGGTTTTGAAAGTGCATTTTTGCAAGTAAGAAAGAAAAGCTTTGAAAATAATGTTGATCTTTGTAGAAGATCATCCATGGAGATGGTCTTCCATGGTGATCTTCTTAGATCTAGAGAAAGAAGATGAAAGAACTACATTTTGTAGTTTGAAGATGCATGCATGGATGAGATTTAGGGTTAGGAAGAAGAGGGTTTACCAATCTTCCTTGTGTTCTTGAGTGTTTGGCTTGAGTGTATGAGTGTTTAGGGCTTTAATATGAGAGTGAGTGGATGAGTATGAGTTGGGAAAGATTGGAAAGAAAAAGGTGACAATTCTTGAGAATTCTCACTGTTTTCTCTCTATATTTCGCCAGAACTTCGTTGCATTTGTGTTCTTCCTTTTTCTATTTTTGTATTTGGAGGGCTCAATTTATAGCCCTCTGAAATTGACAAAGATGTCCGCGCGGATGGGAATGCTTGGCGTGCCTTTGTTCATTAAATGCAGCTCCAGCTTTGGACAAGGGGAATAATCTTTTTCAAAATTCAAATTAGGCAGCCAGTTTATGTTTCCAGCATTGCTATATTTGGTTTTCTTCTTTTGTTTTTCTTTTTTGAGATTCTTTTTAAGGTTTAACCTTAAATAACAATGCCCATTTTACCCTCACTTTGTTAGAAATGTTAGGATAGTTAGGAATTGTTAGAAATGTTATAACTTTAGTTAATTTTCTAACGAAAATTCTAACAAGCTCAAATTGGAGCACTTACGGTAGCCCCTCGGCGACGGCGCTTGCCCGAAGGAAGCGGGGTCGTCGATAAGAGTAAGGCTCCATATTTGGCAGGATGATCGAGTGATCGGGTGGCTGAACCTAGCGATAGGCTACCTACGTATCCTGAATGGGAATCAAGCCAGTCGTAGTTCGGGTCTTTGACCCCGGAGATGATGGCGTTTTAGGTGCCTCGAACACGGTGAGCGAGTTCTACGATCGTTTCTTTGGAAAGAAACTTCTGCTTTGGGGATAAGAGATGACCATTTTTGGTCGATGGGTATCCGCTCTGTGGGGATAGGAATGACCATTTTTGGTCTCTGTTGGGGATGATTGCGATTTATCGCTTGATAGCGTCTTAGGTGCCTCAAACCTTGGAGATGGCGCTTTAGGTGCCTCGGACCTTGATGATGGCGTTTTAGGTGCCTCGGACCTTGGAGATGGCTTTTTAGGCGCCTCGGACCTTAATGGTGATGGCTTTTTAGGCGCCTCGGACCTTAATGGTGATGGCTTTTTAGGCGCCTCGGACCTTAATGGTGATGGCTTTTTAGGCGCCTCGGACCTTAATGGTGATGGCTTTTTAGGCGCCTCGGACCTTAATGATGATGGCTTTTTAGGCGCCTCGGACCTTAATTTGAAATGGCCTTTCGGTGGACTTTGTCTGCTGCTTAGAAGGAGAGGGTGACCGTTTTGGTCGAGAAATTTGGACCTAATGATAGGCTACCTACGTATCCACTAGTGGGAATCAAGCCCTTTCGTAGTTCGAGTACTACTCGAGATTCCGTTGGCTTTTGGGATTCCGTTAACTTTCTTTGGGGATTTTGTTAGCCTTTCTTTGAGGAAAATCGAGACGTATTCGTGCAGGAAATCGGTCTTACGTTTGGCTGCCGTTGGATGATTTTGATGAAAGATACGGGATCTCGTTATCTTTCTCGGGGCACTCGGTCTTACGTTTGGCTATAGGGGTAATTTTGATGAAAGATACGGGATCTCGTTATCTTTCTCGGGGCACTCGGTCTTACGTTTCTTTGCTAGGGGTAATTTTGATGAAAGATACGGGATCTCGTTATCTTTCTCGGGGCACTCGGTCTTACGTTTGGCTGCAGGGGTAATTTTGATGAAAGATACGGGATCTCGTTATCTTTCTCGGGGCACTCGGTCTTACGTTTATTGCCAGGGGTAATTTTGATGAAAGATACGGGATCTCGTTATCTTTCTCGGGGCACTCGGTCTTACGTTTGGCTAGGGGTAATTTTGATGAAAGATACGGGATCTCGTTATCTTTCTCGGGGCACTCGGTCTTACGTTTGACTGCCAGGGGTTATTTTGATGAAAGATACGGGATCTCGTTATCTTTCTCGGGGCACTCGGTCTTACGTTTGGCTTGCCGGGGTAATTTTGATGAAAGATACGGGATCTCGTTATCTTTCTCGGGGCACTCGGTCTTACGTTTGACTAGGGGTAATTTTGATGAAAGATACGGGATCTCGTTATCTTTCTCGGGGCACTCGGTCTTACGTTTCTTGTATAGGGGTAATTTTGATGAAAGATACGGGATCTCGTTATCTTTCTCGGGGCACTCGGTCTTACGTTTGACTAGGGGTAATTTTGATGAAAGATACGGGATCTCGTTATCTTTCTCGGGGCACTCGGTCTTACGTTTCTAGGGGGTAATTTTCTTGACAAGGTTGACTTTGGTTAACTTTGTCAAGTTGGGGAATTGCGAGTCTGAAATTTTAAGGGGCAAAAGGGTCATTTGACCCTTGACAAACTTATCCGCGCGGATAGGGATGAAAAGTCGGGGGTATTTAATGGGGCCAACGCCCTTCTTCTTCCTCGGTCAATTTTCGAAAATTCCGAGAGCAGGGAGAGAGAGAGACGGCATTCCGCCATTTTTGGCTATTTAAGCTTCAAAATTTGTCCGATTTCTTCGATTTTTTGAGCAATGGAACACGGGGAAGGCGCTTTTCAAGGCCAAGGACGTGGCCCGGTAGCGGAGAGGCGGTGGAGCTCGTCCGGATGAGGAGGCATTACAATCTTTCGCAATCGGTTGAGGAGGAGCATTACCCCGATGCTTGGCAACATTGGGCCTCGGATCCGCATCTCCGAACGGTATATTTCGAATCCTCTTGATCCTCTTGTCGATTTCTTGTTTGAAATTTTTGGGTGATTTTTGAATTTTTTTTTGAATATTGAATATTGATATTGATGATATGCAATGTTGCAATGAATTTGTGAGTGTCCCAAAAATGTGCATTTTGCTTGGGAAAAAGAATTGGCATTTTTGCCACATTTTTTTTTAATTCAAAAATTTCATGTGAAAATTCGAAGAATTGTGATTTTTTTTTTTTGGAATTGAATATTGCATGTTCTTGATGATGATGATTTTTTTTTTTGAAATTGAATTTTGATATTGATGAATGATGATGCAATGCATGCATTTTGTTTGGAAAGAATGGGCATTTTGCCAATATGAGATGTATGTATGTTTAGGATTTTTTTGAAAAGTGGGACGGATTTTCCTCCCGTTGCATGTAAGATGGATGATATGCATGTATGCATTTTTTTGAAAATGGGACGGAGTTTTTACTTCCGTAGGAATGCATCCTTTTTTTTTTTGATGAATGCATTGGGACTTGTTGAAAATTGTTTTCTTTCATGCGAGAAAAATGGGGCTATGCTCATTGTATCTTTGTTATCTTTGTCGAAATTTTTTTTTTTTTTTTTAATGCAAATGCAATCTTTTTTGACATTTTCTCTTCTTTTTTTTTTTTACAGGGCGGAAACCGTTTTGTGACGGAGACGGTGAACAAGATGAAGACTCGAGGATCGGTGGAGTACGTGATTGACTTGTGGGATCGGCTTCCGAATGCGGGCCGAGGAGCTTTGCGAGTCAGAGACGGATCGTTGTCGAGACGGGGCTCTGGGAGTTTGTCGAGTGCTTGAGGGGTGGTCAAGTTCCCTAAGTGCAAGGGCTTGATGTTTGCTCTAGCGCGGCATTGGTGGGACGCGACCCACACCTTCCACTTCTTACGGGCGAGGCGGCGTTACGCCTTCGACTATGCTTTGCGATCACGGAGTCTGTCCTTTAATGGACGCGGCATTGAGTGGAGAGATGGCTACGGCGATGCGTCTGCGAGCTCTTCTTGGATTTTCCCCTATTCCCAAAAAGGGGATGGGGATGGAGTATGCCGTGGTCTACGGCAAGATCGTGGAGACCATCGCGAGTTACGAGGCTGGGGAGGATAGGTTTAGCGCCGAAGCGGTGCTAGGTCCTTCCTGTGGTTTTACTTTCTCGAGCACGCTCTTTGGTCATGCTTTGAGGGACGGCGGTCTTTGCCTTCTTGAGGTCCTTGGAGGACATGGAGACGGTTGGAGATATTTCTGGGGGAGGCCGGGTGGTGAGTTGTACTTCGCTCTTGATAGATACGGTAGGAAGGCTGTGAGCTCCTATCTTGCTTCGAGTTTGCTCTGGAGGTATAAGCTCTCTTTTTGCTTTCCCTCTTTCCTTTGAGCACGCACTTTTATTTGCCTTTGGATTGATTGGATTTTTACCTTTCGCGGTATGGGCGTTGGAGTTTTCCACGTCACGGTGTGGAGGCGGCTGAGGCGTACGTCGGGCGTATCCGGCCATGCGATCTTGGTCCAAGCATGCCGGGAGAAGATAAGCTCCGGGGCGTACGACTCTCGGGTACGCGGATTGCCTTCCTTTGACGGAGGCCGAGACGGATGAGGGGATGATATTCTTCCCACAGGATCGCTTTGAGGTAGCGCGGTGAAGGGCGGCGAGATACGGGCCGGTGCGGCGGAGGATTTTGAGGGCACGACTTGCGACGTCTACTATGCAGGAGAGAGGGTGACGCGCCGGCATGGCGTGAACTCGCCTTTGAGGACACCGGTGGAGCCTCCCGCCGACATGATGCACCCGAGCGATCGGTCCGTGACTGGGATGATGCAGGCGAGCCGGCACTTCTCGGACTTCGTGGCGATCGAGCCATATGCGACGTTCGTCTTGAGGAGGCGAGGATGCCTCGGGTTTTGGAGAGGGAGGGGCTTGGGATCCCGCGGTACCCTCGGACGGATTTTCCTATATCGAGGATGGGAGTCCGATTGAGGGTGCGAGATCCCTCGGCCGAGCGGCTTCCACGAGCTTTCCGGCCTCGTCAGGAGTATGAAGGTATGGCTTCACCTTTTCCCCTTCTTTTCTTTCTTTTGTTTCATCATCTTTAGCATCACTTCTTTTTTTTTTTGACGCTTTTGCTTTTGTGCAGTTTTCGGAGGTGGTCGTCGAGATACTGACGAAGCAAGTGATCGGGGCTAAGAGATTCATACGGAGGATGGTTGCTTGCGGGGCACCTCAGGCTAGGCGAGAGACCACGGCCGGCACTGTCAGACGGGAGGCTTCTCCTATTCCCTCGGAGACTTCTCGGAGACCCCTCTTTCTCCTCTCATTGATCACCGCGCGGCGCCTTCGGATCACGTCATTCTCGGGGATCCGCGGGCGAGGGACACATGCGGCGGCATGGTGGGTCGTCTCCGTACGTTCGGGAGTCGGACGCCTTCACCTTCGGATACGATTTCTTCGGGGATGCAGGTTTTACCCTATCGAGTGTGCCGGTTGGTCCCAGACGAGCCTCTTTACGGAGATGAGGACGATTACGAGCCCGAGACTTTCGGGGCTCTGACGAGGCGGGCCCGAGTCGCAAGAGGGGCCGGGGAGACATCGGGAGGCTTTGGAGACTCCGATTGATTTTTTTTTTGAGATTTGGATTTGTACAGATTATGCACATTTTTTTTTCGGATGTAATAATTTAGGATTTTATTTATGTTTGTTTGTTGTTTTTTTTTCTTATGTACACTCCCTCTTTTTTTTGGAATGTAATAATTTAGGATTTTATTTTATGAATGCGATGCAATATGAATGCGGTGTTGCATGAGCCTTGGTTTTTTTTGCAAGGGTGTTTGGTGTTTGGGTGGTTTGGGGAGGTTTTGCACGATTTCGAGCAACGGGACGAATATTCCTCTTTTGGTGTAGCGGCTTGGGTACATTGCAATTTTTTTTTGGAAAGCAATCCCATCCGCGCGGATAGGAGCGACATCGACATTGTCCTTTAATTTTGGCTCGAGACTGGTCTTGCTTTATTTCAAATTCAAATATCTTCTTCAACCTCCGGTCAAACGGCCATTTTCGGGAGGAAGAGAGAAAAAACCATGGAAAGCCTTAGAAAAGCTCCCTCAAAATTGTCCCAAGAGTCCCAAATGTCATTTTTCAACAAGTTCAAGGATTGGTCTAGGGAAATTATGCATGAGAGAAGGTCTTTCTTTGAAGAACGGTACAAGGTAAGATGCTTGTGGTCTCTCGAAAGAATTGGTTCCGGATTATGACCTCTTAAGGGCTTCTTCTTCGTTTTGGGATACTAGAAGGCATGTCTTTTGCCTTTCCTTCAACGAGATTGTTCATTGTGGAAGAATTTCGGGCCTTGCTTGGAGGTCCGGAGGTGGAGGAGATAGCAATTCCTTTGTCAGGAGGAGCTTCTTTTGTTGACAAGTTGTGCAACCTTCTTCATCTTTCCGGAGGAAGCACGAGGCATGATCCGCGGTCCCAGACCATTTTGATATTTCCGGTCTTCCCAGACAGATTTAGGGGCTTAGGCTTGGTGGATGACGCCTATTGGGATGCCTTTGCACTTTGCATGTTCGGCACTTTGTTCATGGTCTATTCCTTCGGGATTTGCCATCGATCTCTGTTGGATGTTGTCGTTCATTGTCGCACAGGCGAGAGATGTCGTTCCTTTGATTCTTGGGGAGACTTTTCATGCTCTCGGCAGATTAGCTACCGGACGGCGGTACATGCGCGGGGGCAGCCCGTTTCTCTTGACCACGTGGGCGATGGAGCGTTTGGGGGTTCTTCGGGAAACCTACGATATGATCGGGCCTTGGACTTTTGCCGGGAGAGGTGTTGATGTAGATTTTGATGATCGGGGCTCGTGGGAGCGTTGGATGGCGGGTCGCCGGGCTGAAGATATCGAGATGGTTGGTGCCTCATTGGCGGGTGGAGACTCGCGAGTGCTTCGGGACGGGTCCCGTGGTTATGCTTAGGGGCTTTCTCGGTCCGGTTTCTACATTCCGGCTCTGGTCTGAGGCGGTTTGGCTTGGAGCGAGTTCCTTTGGAGGGTTTTGATGATATAGCTACCGGGGTGGTGGCTCTGTTTCCATGGATGATCCCTCGGTGTTTCCATTTCTTTCCCGAGTATGGAGGTACGATGCCTTTCCTCCTCGGGTCATTCTCGGGCGTCAGAGACCGGTGTTCACGACCACTTGGTACCTGGATTGAGTACGAGGGGCATGCAGGAGAGACTCGGGTGGCTATTTTGAGACGGCGTGAGGCCATTGTAGGTGCGGAGGACCGGGCTGTTTACGAGAGGAGGAGGGCCGAGGCGGGCCAATCCTCATGCAGGAGCGGAGACAGCGTGGCGATTATGAGGCTTACGTCAAGAGACGGGAGAGGAGGGCTCCTATGTTACCGGCTAGGTTACGGGAGATGAGGGATGACGCTAGGGCTACTAAGGCCACGACGGAGGCCGGTTTGATAGACCTGTTCCTATACCGAGCTTGGTAGGAGGAATACCGACATTTTCCGGTTCGAAGAGAAAGACTCGGAGGGGAAGAAGAAGGGAGAGACCGATGCGAGTGGCTTGGAGTGACTACGAGGTTTCCAAGTATCCCTTTCTTGCCATGACAGACACATTAGTTTGATTATGTATCTTAGTTTTCTTTTAGCGAGGTTGCCGGTTGTAGGAATGAATCGGGCTTAGACTCATCAAAGAGCTTTTAACTTGTAATGAATATTTGAATTGCTTTAGAGTTTTTCGAGACGCTTTCATGGTACGATCAATTGTATTGATGCCAAAGTATGGCTTTTATTTGTGCTTTAGACCGAACCGTTTCCATTTGCCTACGTTCCCCTCATTTTGAGGAGCTCGGGTCTTCGTAGTTCAAGCTGGTGAACTCTTTTTGTTTTTTTTTGTTTTTTTGGTGCAACCTTTGTTTTTACCTAGGCCGCCCTTTTCGGGTTTCTAACCTAGTTGGGTATTACTCTTTTAGCACTCTTTTTTTTTGTTTTTTTTTTGTTTTTTTTTTTGTTTTTTTGGTGCAACCACATTTTTACCTAGGCCGCCCTTTTCGGGTTTCTAACCTAGTTGGGTATTACTCTTTTAGCACTCTTTTTTTGTTTTTGTTTTTTTTTTTTTGTTGTTTTTTACCTAGGCCGCCCTTTTCGGGTTTCTAACCTAGTTGGGTATTACTCTTTTAGCACTCTTTTTTTTTTTTTTTTTTGTTTTTGTTTTTTTTTTTTTTTTTTTTACGCGTAGTATACGCGCGGCTTGTCACCATTATTTGGGTGTACAAAGGGATTCCGTCGAGGTCTGCAAGTTGCATGGCTCCTCAGGAGAAGATCTTACGGGACTACATATGGCCCGACCCATACGAGGCTCCCATTTGCGAGAGGGTTGATACGGTGAGGGCTTTTCTTTTAGAACGAGATCACCTTCTCGGATCTCCCGATGCTTTACTTTCTTGTCGAAGGCTCGGCCATTCTTCCTTGGTAGGCTCGGATGTGTTCCATGGCCTTCGATCGGCGTTCGTCTAGTAGGGCCAATTCGTCATGGCGACTCTGGAGCCATTCGACCTCGTTGATTTGGCTTTCCGGCGGTATACGGAGCGAGGTATTTCCGGCTCGATTGGGAGTACGGCTTCCATTCCGTATGTGAGGAGCAAAAGGTGTTTCCCGGTTGCCGTTCGGCGTGTTACGTAGCCCCGAGTGCAGTGTAACTTCTCGGGCCAATCTCTACCTTGGACGGCCATTTTCCGGATGATATTTTCGAGTCTTGTTTCTTTGCTTCGACGGCTCCGTTGGTTTGGGGCTGTAGGGTGATGACTTGTGACGGGTTGTTCGGAATTACGCGGCAACTGTCACATTCCCCTTGAAGTGGGATCCATTATACGAAATGATTTCGGTGGCAACCCGTATCGGCACATGATGTTTTCTTTGATGAAGAGGGCGACTTTCTTTGAATTGAGGATTTTGTAGGACTTTGCGAGCATCCTTTTCGACTTCCTTCGAAGAAATGACCAATCTGCGTCTCTTTAGGCTCTTCCGCGGTTCCCAAATTCACACTTGTCAAAATCTCCTCGGCGGCTTGGGCTCGATTTTCCTCTTCAGGACAACTTTGCTTAAAGATTTTTTTGTTGTTTGATTTTTTTTTTAATGTGTACGCTTCTTTATCTAATGAATTATTATTAAAAAAATTTTTTTATTAATTAATTCATCATTAGTTAAAGTGGCAATCAAGGGATACTCGAAAGGTTCGTCATTTCATTGAAAACGAAAGGGAATACGGTGCTTGCTACGGACTCGTAGTCTTCGGGCGTAAGGCCATCGGACGACCCTAGAGACTCGATCTTAACGAGAGAGAGGCTGGGAGGACTTGTCCTAGATTGACACAAAGGGACGGGGGACCAATCCAAGCTTGGTGATCATTTCCTCCTTGGTCGCGGACGGGCACGAGAGAGTTTCCCAATTCTTTAGCGGCATCGCTATTGGTGGCCTCGTGACTCGGGAAGCTGTCTTTGTTTTGTTCTCCTTTCTCAATTGCCGCTATCATCTCTTGGGTGAGCCGAGATCAATCGGAGTGCGGCTTTGGACTTCTTCTTCGAACAATTCTTTGCATAACCGAGACCATCCCAATCATCGAGGGAAATTCCGTGGCCTTAGCTTTTGGCCTTGTCGGTTCGAACTCGGGTTTCGGGTCTCCTGGGCGGTAGGAATAGTGGTTGTGAGCTTCTCGGCTGTTCCACCGGAGTCGGGCACGCCTACGAAGGTATACTCGCTCTTCGTGGTAGTGGTAGCCCCGGGTATCTTGGGTAGGTCCGGGAACATTCTACGGACCGGGTTAGCCTTGGTTCCTCTGAACTTGTTGAGGCTATCCTGTAGCTTTAGCCATCCTTCCGTAGGAGTGGGCTCTGTGATGTTTCTGGTTGTGTGGGACCCTTTACAAAGTAGTCGGCCAAATTAGGGTGAAGGGGAGAGATTTAGGGTTGTCGGCGGGATCTTTCTGTGGCGGCTTCAAATCTCTTTCCCTTTGCGGTGTCAGCTTGGGAGGCCTCATATCCCGGGCCGTGGCGAGTATTTTGTCCTTTCACTTCGATGAGTTTGAAAGTTCCTTGTTGGCGCTTCCCAGGCCAGAGGCCGGGTAGATAGCTCATTTTTCTCATCATTTTCAAGGCCGGTGGGATTTTATCCCAGTGGCCGTCGGATCTATGTTGCACACTTGGGCCTTGGGAGGCTCGGCCAGTGAAGCCCGTTAGCATGTGACCTTCCTCGTCATGTTTGATTTCGAGAATAGGTATTCCGCCGTATCTGTGCCCTCTAAAGTGACTAAATCCCCGTAAATGGTCGTCGGATCCCCATTCGAGGCGAATTTCACACCTTTGGTGGAGGCTTGAGGCGACCCCTTTGACTTGGTGCGGCCAAGGTCTTCCCAGCGAGGGCATTGAAAGTAATCGGGATGTCGATAACACGGAATTCCACGGTATCAATTTCTGTCCAAACCGAGAGGTCTAAAGTAGCAACTCAGGAATTTGCTCGGGATGTTGAGTCGTAAGCTTTGGCGTGAGAGAAGAAGGCTTCAAGTACGTAGTCTTGATATCAAGCAAGCTCATGATCTTTGCTTTGGAAGAATGTTCATTCGGACCCATTATCAACCGGGACCCGAGGAGGCGTCGTTCATCCAGTGGGCTGTGATGAAGAGAGGCTCATTATGATCGGCCCCAAATTGAGGGAGGTCGAGATCTGTGAAAGTGATTATGTTCCCGTAGTGGATGTTTCCAATCAGCTGTACCACATTATCGGGAGTAGCATCAATAGGGACGAGTGCGAGCCGGGCTTTCTTCCGGCTTCGGCTTATGGGGATAAGACGAAGTGAGTAGAGACCGAGAGGAAATGTTGGCTGTGTTTGCTTCAAGCTGGGTGAGCACGGGATCCTCTTTTCGAGTGCAGGTTTTGTTGTCTTAGCATAGGGCGGCGATCTTCTTTTGGTGCTTGATCTGTGGCCTTCTTATACGCCTTGGGATTTCCTTGGAAGATGCGCCGGATCGGGTTAACAGTTAACTTCCTCATCGGTCGTCTCTTGACTAGATTTCTTGATCTTGCCCAGCGTTAATGGGGAGCCCTTTTGGCTATTGGCCATTGGTTACGACGGAACTGGCAGCGGTGCGGGGTGAGCTTGGTATCTTGGCCTCTTCTGGGCGGCCCTTATGCTGCTTCCCAAGTTACCGGCTTTTGGGTTTGGGGTTGTGTTGTTGCCCCTTGGATGGCCCACAGAGCTAGGGCGTCCTCCGATTCACTCTCATGGCCGGCCTTGCTCATTGTTATCATGCAACAAGAGTCGCTATTGTCGGGACTTGGCGGTTTGCCGATTTCTTCCCCGGTATAGTGTAGCCATTCTTGTTCCTTTACGTAATATTCGAGTTGGAGATGATTATAGCATTACGTGTGGGAGCGCATCCGGTATTATGCCGGTCTCTAGGACTTCTCGAAAGGCGACATACATTCGGGGAAGGTGACCTCTTCTTGGGTAACCACGACGAGGAGTGTTACTTTGTTACGGGTGGATTTGATCTAACCATGGTTATTTTCTCATTTGGGCGGATGGGAGTTAATTTTCCTCTTTCGATCGAGATCTTCGACTATCGGCTGGATCGGACACTGAAAACCCTTTCCCAAAGCATGGTATGCGGTGTTGAATTCTAAGACATCCGCGTGCTCGGATCCATGAAACTTCATGGCCTTCATGTCCTCGGTCTCGTATTCGTCTTAGAAGTTTCTTCGTTGTCGCTTGCGATAACCGGCCATTGTGCACAGGCTCCCATGGGCTCATTTCTGGCATGATTGTTCCAGATTGATTCGGGATCTGGGGCCTCAGTTGACTCTTCGCTCTCATCATCATCATCGTCATCGTCATCATCGTCATCGCTGTCATCGGAATCATCTTCCCATACTACAGGGATATCGGCTGAGAGAGAGCGCCGGTCAAATTTGTTAGGGGAAGATGGGTGCGTGCGGCCGCGAAGTTGTCATATGCTCCCATTCCGGAAGTGATGGTAAGCTGCGATTCGGCTTCTCCTCCCGAGAAATTGCGGGGGAAGAGTGAGAGGGGGTGGCACATATTTGACACCGGAGTAGGATATAGAAGGAATCCTCCTCTTACGATTCTTATTTGTTCTCGGGATCATATTCGGGCTCTCCCAAAGCCAATTTGCGAAGTGTACTAGCTCCGGATGCTCTTCGGCCTCTTTCTTTGATAAGCCCGTCTGAGTGCTCGCCGGAAACTTTCTTGCTCAATCTTTCTTATTGTTCTAACCATCTTGTATAAATAGTTCTTTCATGTTACGGCGGAACGGCCCAGTTCTTCGGTATCGGCCTTCCCTTCACCCGAAAAATAGCGGGCCTCGTATTCTTGCAAGGAGTCTACGACATGAGACCAAGATGGGTCGATTCGTTCGATATCCTCGAGGCGAGGGGAATCCGGGTCGGGATCCTCGACGAGGTTGGCCACGGGTATTTGGGGACCTTCATCGGCATCTTCTGGGCGTGTGAAGATTCTCCGCATTCAATCATATTCACACGATTATGGTTCCGTGGCGGCGGATTTTTGGCTTGTGTTGGGCCCCTCGGGGCCTTCCAACTTTCCTTGCTCTATTAGCCTGGATTGCCTTTTCGAGTAAAGCGGTATCGGTCGGATGTCAGTGAGCTTGATGAAAGGCACAATACTTTGTAGTATCCACGGGAGCATTCGGATTCACGGGTTGGAAATTCTCCAAGGCCGCGGCAAGCCTTCTTTCACCGAGTCCCTAAAGATGTCATTCGGGGGCATTCCAAAGTTTCGAGATTTATGACCCGCGATGCAGGCTCGGCCGGTTTCTGGGAGCAAAAGGAGTCGTGTTATTACATTCTGTCCCGCATAGTTAATCATCTCTTTGCCTTTAGCGGGGAGCGAGGGCGGTGTTTGCGGGAGGAGCCCGATATACGCCATGGCGGAGTGCGGCGGCGGTTGCGGTTGTAGGCCTTTTCAAACTTAGGCTGCGAGAGTTAACCGTGGCCCGTAAGTGCGAGTATGGGAAGTGGCGAGGAGGCTCTCGAGATGTGGTTTCAAGCATGGTGGAAGATGTCCGATTGTTCCTCTTCGGAAGGAGGGATGGCCATTTCTTTGAGTTTGATTCCACAGCTTGTAAAAGTCCCAACATTCTCATCGGGGCCATTTGCTTGTTGTTTGTAGGTCAACCCTATTTGTTTCCCATTCCAAGTTGGCCTTATATTTTTACGTGAAGGCATTGGTAATTTGGTCCCATGTGGCCACGGCCCGGGTTTCAAACGGAAGAACCACTTTAAGGCCTTTGGACTTCAAGGATAAAATTTGAAATAGTCGGCCAGCTGGCTGATTGGTACATCCTTTGGCTTTCATCGCCAAGGTATACGTGTCCAAATGGGTTTTCGGACATGCGGTTCCATCAAAGAGATCCAGATTTGGCATCACGAATTTGTGGGGCGGGGAACAATGGAGTCAGTGCAGTAGGCGGAAGGCGGGACTTTGGCGATCGGTTCGGCAATCTGCGCTTTCATTTCCTTGTGTTGTTCCATGAACCGGGCCGGATGAGGGTCTTGTGGCGGAACCATGGCATTCAAGCTAGTGGGCGAGCTAGAGAGGAGCTACCGCTGGAGCGGGCGAGGTGGAGAGGAACGGCCGGTCAGGGACGTAGGTGAAAAGCTTGTCACAGGGTGAGTTACCACAGGGAGCATGAGTAGGAGCACTGAGCAAAAGGGTAGAACCTTGCGGCTTCTTTGTGGATTTTCAGCGGCAAAGTAGGTGGGGGCAGCCCGATGTAGCCGGATAACTTGGATTTCCGAGTGGGGCCCGTAAGTAGGCTTGAGTGCGAGCTGCTTTGTCCGGATTGTTGAATGCGTATGGGTGCTTGTGGTGAAGGTGTGTAACAGGAGTGCTGCGGTCTGGTGATTCGGATGACAGGGATGGAGGCTTGGTAACCCGTAGAAGTCGAGTGAGGAATGGATTTGTGTGAGGAGCGGTGAACTAGTGCTGTTACGAGGAGGGGCTCTGGCGTGGTCCCGAGAACCAAGTTGTGGCGGCATTCGAGCTGTAGGCACATTCTTTGTGAAGGTCGGATTGATCGGTTCAGAGGCGAGGAGGATCCCGGTCGTTTGTGGCATTCCGAGATAGCCCCAACCATGAGAAGACATTCCGTGCTTGATTTTGCCCCATTTGATTTGTGCCGTCGGGCTGCATGGATCCGGTGGTACGTGGTTGGGGAGGGTGGTGACCGAAAATCGAGGAGCATGGGTTACGGTAGTGGCACCGTAGGAGGTGGGTGGCGGCATCTGGTGTAATCGGGCGGCGAGAGTGGGGTTGGCATCCTCGTCTTCTTCCACGGTGAAGGTGCCATCCGGATTGAGGTGGCGGCCGGGCAGGTGACTCTTAATAGCCTCCATAAAGAATTTGTTTAGGCTGTGCTTCTGTCGTAACCTCATACGTACGCTAGCGATTCCTTTGTTGCTCTGTCGAGGGGTCCGGGAGGCGGAGTGACGTTATCCCCATCATTACCGGGCGTGCGAGACATTACGAAACCCGGAGTTGGAACAAACGGCGAAGGCGACGATGCGCTTGACTCTTCCCAGGTGATCAAACGGTGACCCGGTGCAGAAACCAAGCTTTGTGCGGAGGCTGCGGAAAAGGACATGAAGGTTCGGATGTGCAGGAATGGAAGGAGGGTAGGTGTTTGGGCTTTAGGCTCATGCAACATGCGGTTATTTGTTCACGTTTACTTAAAACATGTTTTATTAACCTAATCGGTTGGAAAAGATTGCTCTTCTTTTCGCAAACTACTACGATTCTGGATCGGTGGGCCGTCACTACGTCTATAAGCCCCTCGTATTCCACGTATTTCGACCTCCCGGGGTGGGCGGCCCGGGCGAGGTCCTATAGGGCAGCGGGTCCCACCGGCCGAAAGAAAACGATCCTAGAAGTCGGCGGGTAATCGAGTCTTAACGAGCATTCGATGTAAATTACGGACAAAGGCGCGTCGAAAGTCAAGATCGTGTCAGGAGCTCGACGAAAAGTCGGCATGATTTGGGCGATAAATGTCCGCTATTGATCTTGACTTGTCGTCGGTTAAGCCGTAATTAGGCATGGAATCACCGTTAATCCTTGATGACTCGGTGTCAATCTTTGGGAGTCGGTGTATAATTTGTGCCGGTCGAGCCGAAGTCAAGGCGCCGGTCAATATCTTGGTCAAAGTCTGCGGCGGAAAACCGGCGAGAACTTCGGCGATTAGCGGCGATTAGGGACCCGAGAGATATTGAGTCGGTATGCCGACAAAGGCTTGAAAGGAAAGGTCTATACACGGACGGGGGCATGACACGGACCGGACTAAAAACCAGCGGGTCTCGGACAAAGTGTGTCACGGACAAGTGCATGGTCGACACGAGGCTCCATGGGATGTTTGGGTAGTCTGTGCTCATCCGAGAGGCGTAATAAGACCAAACGGACCGCGACAAGGATTTCCCGGGTTAAGGACGTAGTGTGCGGTGTACGGTCACGTGCGCGTAGTGTGCAACGATCTATATTCTTTTACGAGTAAAATAGAGATTTTTTTTTATGTGTCTTAAAAATATGATGCATGATTTTTTTGGAAATTTTCTTTTTTTTTTGAAAATCTTTTTTTTGAATTTTTTTTTATGAGCACATAAGCACGTAAGCATGAAAATTCCGACAGTTAGGGACATTATTCCGACAGTCAAAATTTTGACTTTCTCGAGGCGGCCAAAACAACATGAAAAGCTGTGCAAAAAATCAACACACACACAAAAATGATTTTCAAAGCGGGACGGAAGCTTGACCCTCAAAAGCTTTTTTTTGAAAACGGTGATACCGGTACGTGGGATTGTTAGACCACAATTTATCCCCGACTCGTGTTAGGAGGCGATAACGGGAAATTTAGTGGTTTCCACCAATATACCGAATACCATTTTTTATTAAAAAGCTTAGTCCCAGGCGGAGTCGCCCTTTGTAACGATGTGTTGCCTTTTCGCGGGAAAAATTCGATTTTGCGTTTCTTTGAAAAACCAAATAAAACCGGAAAAACGGAGTCGCCACGCCATTTTAATTTTGAAGGGCAAAACTTTGAAAAAAGCCGAGATCAGAGATTTAGGTTCGGAGGTCATGTTACGCGTCGGGAAGGACGTTAGTGTGCACCCAGACGCGCCTCGTAAAACGAGTCTTCCAAGCTGAAAATCATTTGTGTGTGTGTGTGTGTGTGTGTGTTTTGGCCAAAATAAGTTGAAACTGGAAAAAGTAAAAATTGGGATGTCTTTTTAAGACTTTAAACTGATCCCATGATTTTTGGAGAATTTTGGTTTGAGATTTGGTACTCAAAAAACCTTTTGAAGTTGAGAAGTCACTTCTGCCAGAAGAAAATGCCAGCAGACACCTGATTTTGAAATGGATTCAAGGGTCCTAAAACTTCATAATCTGGATGAACTCAGAGAATGAAAGTTTCTCTAGACTCCTTGAATAAACTTTGTGTGAAAGAAATTTCCATTTTGGAGAAGATTTGAGGGGTCAAAACCTTCTGGAAACCTCAGATATGAGATCTGGATTCCCAGAAGCTGATGAACTAGCCTCTGAAAGAAAAATTGAAAAGAGGAGTTTTACTCACCCAAAAAATAAGGTAAAAATATGTCTGGAAAGCTCTGGATGTTTGCTACAAAAGTGTTTTGTAGTCAACACCAAATTCCAAGTTCATCTGTGTCCAAAAATTAAGACCATGGACTGAGGTCTGAGAAAATTGCTACTGGACAGCAACTTCTCAAGAAAGAAAATATGATTTTAAGGGGTTTTGCATCCATGCTTGTCCCCATTTCCCTAGGTTTTGGTTAGTGATCACTAGACATTTTAGTGGTGAATCAACTATACCAAACCATCCTTCAGGAGTACATTAGGACTAAGCATTTCATTTGCTTGGGGAGGGGATTTTACCCTTTGAAATCAAGATTTAGTGCTTGAAAATGGTTTTAGGGTTTTGAAAGTGCATTTTTGCAAGTAAGAAAGAAAAGCTTTGAAAATAATGTTGATCTTTGTAGAAGATCATCCATGGAGATGGTCTTCCATGGTGATCTTCTTAGATCTAGAGAAAAGATGAAAGAACTACATTTTGTAGTTTGAAGATGCATGCATGGATGAGATTTAGGGTTAGGAAGAAGAGGGTTTACCAATCTTCCTTGTGTTCTTGAGTGTTTGGCTTGAGTGTATGAGTGTTTAGGGCTTTAATATGAGAGTGAGTGGATGAGTATGAGTTGGGAAAGATTGGAAAGAAAAAGGTGACAATTCTTGAGAATTCTCACTGTTTTCTCTCTATATTTCGCGAACTTCGTTGCATTTGTGTTCTTCCTCCTTATTTTTGTATTTGGAGGGCTCAATTTATAGCCCTCCTGAAAATTGACAAAGATGTCCGCGCGGATGGATCGGGCGGCGTGCCTTTGTTCATTAAATGCGGCTTCGGCTTTGGACAAGGAATAATCTTTTCAAAATTCAAATTGACCGGCCAGTTTATGTTTCCCGGCCATTGCTATATTTGGTTTTCTTCTTTTGTTTTCTTTTTGAGATTCTATTTAAGGTTTAACCTTAAATAACAATGCCCATTTTACCCTCACTTTGTTAGAAATGTTAGGATAGTTAGGAATTGTTAGAAATGTTATAACGTTCGTTAATTTTCTAACGAAAATTCTAACAAGCTCAAATTGGAGCACTTACGGTAGCCCTCGGCGACGGCGCTTTCGAAGGAAGCGGGGTCGTCGATAAAAACAGACTCCATATTTGGCGGGATGATCAGTGATCGGGTGGCTGAACCTGGCGATGGGCTACCCTCGTATCCTTAAGAATGGGAATCCAAAATAGATCGTAGTTCGGGTCTTTGACCTGGAGATGATGGCGTTTTAGGTGCCTCGGGCACATTGAGCGAGTTCCGCGACCGGTTGCTTTGGAAAGAAACTTCTGGCGGGGATAAGAGATGACCATTTTCGGTACGATGGGTATCTGCTTCTGTGGGGATAGGGATGACCATTTTCGGTCTCTGCTTTGGGGATGATTGCGATTTATCGCTTTCTAGTGATAGCGTCTTAGGTGCCTCGGAGCAGAAGATGGCGTTTTAGGTGCCTCGAACCTTGGAGATGGTGTTTTAGGTGCCTCGAACCTTGAAGATGGCGTTTGGGTGCCTCGAACCTTGATGATGGCTTTTTCGGTGCCTCGGACCTTGTGTGTTTAGTGGCTTTTTGGGCGCCTCGGACCTTGTAATTTGGGAAATGGCCTTTCGGTGGACTTTATGCGCTGCCGAAGGATAGGGTGACCGTTTTTGGTCGGAAATTTGGACCTAATGATAGGCTACTACGTATCCCTAGTGGGAATCAAGCCCTTTCGTAGTTCGAATTCTACTCGGGATTAGTTGGCTTTTGGGATTCCGTTAACCCATTTTGGGGATCTTCCGTTGCTTTGGATGATCTTGGGGAAAATCGAGACGTATTCGTGCGGGGTGGTCTTACGTTTGGCTGCCAGTGGGCAATGATTTTGATGAAAGATACGGGATCTCGTTATCTTTCTCGGGGCATGCACTTCGGTCTTACGTTTCTTGCCCAGGGGTAATTTTGATGAAAGATACGGGATCTCGTTATCTTTCTCGGGGCTCGATGCTACGTTTCTTGCCAGGGGTAATTTTGATGAAAGATACGGGATCTCGTTATCTTTCTCGGGAGCACTCGGTCTTAC